>VMDO01019558.1:0-39435 GCA_007922755.1 Pedetes capensis
TTGATTTGTTCAGAACTCTATTAGCCCATAATTATTTGTACTACATGTATAATACACTGTATGTTCTTGATTCTAATCTGTACTCTTTTGAGAGTTTTAGAGGACTACAAAATCAGATGTGGATTATAATTGCATGCAGATTGGATTCACACCAAGAGAGTCCTCTTGACTATGATCCAATTTGCATGTGATTCTAATCCACATCTGATTTTGCAGCCCTCTAAAAATCTCGAAAGGGTGTGGATTAAAATTGAGAATATATGATATATCTATTTTAAACCATTCTAAGCCATTTGTCCTGTGCCATGTTGTCCTCACAGATCTCAGAATGGACTGGATTAACTTACTGAGTCATTTGATTTCCACTAAAGTTTGTATTTCATTGCAGGCTGCAGCCATTTCAGAGACATTTGCTATGAACCTTGCCCTCTAATATAAAGATGGGTTTGGTACTCACTGATGAGTTCCATAGATGGATTCAGGCTTTGCATTACTAAATCAGAATAGGTATATATTTTCCAAAATGACTTCTTCTGAAAATGGTACCATGCATTTTTCTCTTTTAAACTTTATATTATTAAATCTGCCAGTCATATTTGAACAATCATGTACTATCTGTGAGGGAGTTTGATAATATTTCCCTTAGTACAGCTGGGATAACTGTTGTATATTAGCATATATGAAAGATATTTGATTCAACTTCAATTCCTTGCCAGATATCTACTGGAGAGTATTTCATTTTTAAAAATTTTATTTTTGATTAACATGCCAGTATGATTATTTCAGTATATGCATACAATGTGTGTTGATCAAATCTTGATGTTGATCAAAGCTTCTCTTTTCCCACCCCCTCCACGATCCTAACCTCTAATAATCATTGTTCTATATTCACGTTGACAGTTTTTGTTTTTGTTTTTGTTTTTGGTGGTACTAGGGGTTGAACCCAGGGCCTCCCGCTTGCATGCTTTGCAAGTGCTGGACCACTGATCTGTGCCCCCAGCCCTTTTTGTTGTTTTTACTTTTTGAGACAAGGTCTCACTAAGTTACGCAGACTGCCTCTGGTCTCGAACTTGCGATCCTTCTGCTTCCGCCTCCCAAGTCGCTGGGATTACAGGCGTGCGCCACCATGCCTGGTCACGTTGACAGTTTTTGAACTTCCACATATGAGAGAGAATATGCTGTACTTTACATCCTCACTTACTATTTGTTATTTTTTGTTGTTTTGATAACAGCCAGCCTAAGTGAGGTGAAATGATATCTCATTGTGATTTTGATTTCCATTTCTTTAATGGCTAATGACATTGAACATTTTTCTATATACCTGTTTGGCATTTGAATTTCTTCTTTTTTATTGGAAATTTTTAATGTACAACTTAATGTGTTTCATTCTGATATGCATTTCATTGTGACATTCCCATATATGCGTTTCATTGTACATTGCACAGATAACTTCCCCCTTACCCTCTTGTGCCCCTCCTCCCCCCTCTCTCCCCCTGCCCCCAGGAATGGCTTCTCTTCTACTTGCATGTCCTTTTGTGGGAATATTTTTCTGTATACCCTTGCATCCCAATTATGATTTAAGTGAATTTCCTCTTCTGATACATGTCTATTCAGATCCTTTGCCCATTTTTAAATTGGACTCCTTGATTTTTTTTTTTTCTGTTAAGGGTTTTGAGTTCTTTATATATTTTGGATATCAGTCTTTTGTCAGATGAATAGTTTGGAAGTATTTTCTCCCACTCTGTAGCTTGTTTTTTCACTCTGTTGTTTCCTTTGCTGTGCAGAAGCTTTTTAGCTTCATGTAATCCCATTTGTCTATTTTTGCTTTTGTTTCCTGTGCTTTTGGAATCATATCCAAGAAATCATTGCCTGTATTAATGTCTGGAAGTTTCTCTTGTTTCCTTCTCATAGCTTCATAGTTTCAGGTCTTACACTAAGGTCTTTGATCTATTTTTAGTTGATTTTTTGTACAAGGTGAGCGAGGGGTCAAATTTCAATCTTTTGCATATGCAGATCCAGCTTTCCCTGCATCATTTATTGAAGAGACTGTTCTTTCTTAAAAGTATGTTTTTGACCCTTTGTAGAGAACCAATTGGCTGTAGATGTTTGGGCTTATGTCTGGGATCTCTGTTCTGTTTCCTTGGTCTGTTTGTTTTTATGTCAGTATTATGCAGTTTCAGTTACTACAGCTTGGTGGTGGTGTCAGGTGCCCCCAAGTCAGTATCCGACTCTTAGCGACTCTCTGTACAACAGATGAAACACTATTGTCAGTGCTTCTCTGCTATTCATAAGGTTTTCAATGGCAGATTGATTTTTGGGAGTGGGTTGCCAGATCCTTCTCCCAAGCCTACAGTATCTGGTGTTCCCAGGTGGTCTCCCATCCAGGCTCGACCCTGCTTAGCTTTGGAGATTGGACAGGATCATAGTATGTCTTGAAGTCAAGTATTCTTATGCTTCAGCTTCATTCTTTTTGTTGAAGATTGTTTTGGCTATTTTGGGTCTTTCATACTTCCATTTGAATTCTAGGAGTGCTTTTTCTAGTTATGTGAAGACTGTCATTGTTATTCTCATGGAAATTGCTTTGAATCCGTAAATTACATCAGGTAGTATAGATATCTTAACAATAATAATTATTCCAATTCATGAACATGGGAGGTCGTCCTATTTTTTGTGGCCTCTTCAATTTCTTGCATCAGTGTTTTATAATTTTCATTGTAGAGGTCCTTCACTTTCTTTGCTAAATTTATTCCTAGGTATTTTATTTTTTGTAGCTAATGGGAATGGAATTACTTTCATAATTTCTTTCCCAGAAATATTGTTGATGTATAAATGCTGATTTGCATGCATTCATTTTGTGTTCTGCAACATTACTGAATATTTCAGTTCTTTTTTATTAGTGATTTTTAATGTACAATTTAATGGGTCTCATTATAACATTTCCATGCATGCATTTCATTGTAAATTACTAATGGTCACATCCCTCATCACAGTCTCATGACCCCCCTCCCCCAGCCCCTCTCTCCTCACCTATGGCTTCCCTTCTATTTGCATGTCTTATTTGCGTGTATATCTGTCTGTCTGTCTGTCTGTCTATCTATCCACCCCTATTTTGCTTAACAGGCAACATATGTGATATTATTTCCTTTCTTTTCACCCATTACCCATTATTCTTGGCCCCCTCTCCCTTTTCTTTAGTCCATTGTCATTCCCTACATAGGACCTCTCTACTTTCATGACTTACGTGTTTTAATATTGAATATATTTTGAAGCCTGGCATCCAGATATCAGGAAAACATGCAGTGTTTATCATTCTGGATCTGGTTTATTGTGTTTAAAATGATGATATCTAGTTCCATTCATTTTGTCTTTCTTCATAGTTGAATAAAACTCCATGGAGTAAATATGCAACAATTTCCTTATTCATTTATCTGATGATGACATCTAGGTTGATTGCATATCTTGACTGTTGTGAATAGCACCACAATGAACATGGATGAGCAGGAATCTCTGCGGTATATTGACTTATATTCCTTCATATATATACCTAAGAGAGGGATAGCCTGGTCATATGGTAGTTCTGTTTTTAGTTTTTTGAGGAACCTCTATATTTATTTCATAGTTGTTGCACCAGTGTGCATTCCCACCAGCAGTGAAATAGGGTTCCTTTCTCCTTGTGTCCTTGTCAGCATTTGTTGTTTGTTTTGTGAATGCTAACAATCCTGAAACAATCAGCCACTGAAACCCTGTGATGGTCACTATGAGCCAGATCTGACTGCATGGAACAACAACCACCATTCTGACTGGGGTAAGATGATATCTCAATGTTGTTTTGCTTTGCTTTTCCCTGATGGCTAAGGATGTTGAACATTTCTTTCATATGATTGGTGGCCATTTGTGTTTCTTCTTTTCAGGAGTCTCTCTTCAGTTCTTTTGCCCATTTTTTGGCTGGATATGTTGATTTTATGGTGTTTAATTTTTTGAGCTCTTTATATATTCTTGATATTAATCCCTTGTCTGATGTGGAGTTGGCAAAGATTTTCTCCTGTTCTGTGGGCTGTCTCTTCATTCTGATAATTGTATCCTTGTCTGTGCAAAAGCTTTTCAATTTCAGGCAATTCCATTCGTCAATTGTTGCTATTGTTTCATGAATTCTTTAGTGTTTTTTTATATAGCATATCATATCATCTGCAAACAGGGCTAATTAGAATTCCTTCTTTCCTGTTTGTGTGCCTTTTATTCCTTTCTCTTGCCTAATTGCTCTGGCTAAAAATTCCAGCATAAAGTGATCAACTTGTATTTACTGAGTTATCTGCTATATGTCAGTGTTAGGTATGAACATGAGATATGACATCATCATATAAAAATATGTACATTATGAATTCATAAAATTAACAAAAAGCTTTATTTGCAGATTATCTTTTGGGTTGCTTGTATATCCACTGCCTCATTTGATCTAAATCATGGTTCCTGTTCTCAACAGTTGTAGACATTGTTGGGGAGCCCAAATAAATACAAATGGAAAGGTGCTGTTGTGGTTATATGCCTGACAGGAACTCTGAGGAGGGACTGAGATGTCAGTATAGGTTTCAGTGTTTAGGATTCATGGGAGTGAGGCAGGATTTGAGTTGGCTTAATGGGATTTATTTACTGAAAGAGACAAAGCTTTGAAAGAAACTATAACTGTCCATGGGGCACACTCACCTCTCCCCAAAGCACTGTTGGCATATGTCCCTGACTCATAGCGACCCTATGTACAACAGAATAAAATACTCCCTGACACTGTGCCCTGCCCGGCACTATTGTCAGTGCTTCTCTGCTATCCATAGGATTTTCAATAACAGATTGTTTGGGGAGTGTATTGCCAGGTCCTTCTCCCTACCCTGGAGTACTTGGTGTTCCCAAACAGTTGGTCTCATTTTTTTTAAACCTCTGGATAGAAGGGTAACCCATGGATATATATGCATGTGTGACTCACTAGTGTTTGGTGTCTGTGGCTAAAATTCTGGAGTACAAAGAATGAAAGGGGAGAACGCATTTTTAAATAATCCTGGTTGCAGAAAAGAACTAACAACTGCCATGTTGTTGTTGTTGTTAGGTGCCGTCGAGTCGGTATCCGACTCATAGCAACCCTCATAGGGTTTTCAATGGCTGACTGTTTTGGGATTGCCTTGGGAGTGGATTGCCAGGTCCTTCTCCCATTTTTGCGGTGCTGGGAATTGAACTCGGGACCTCAGAGACTTCAGTGCAGCGCTCTACCAACTGAGCTAAATCCCAGCTCCAACAACTGCCATAGACCAACTAAAAGATTATATTTTCATGATGCTGATCCATAAAATGTGAAGTCAATAGATGCTTCTCAAAATGTTGCTATGCCTAGAGAGTCCTTATCCTGAATGTGGATGACTTCCCCATAACATTTTAATTAATTTTTCTATGTTATATTTTGATCTTTGACACTAAGTAAACATTTTGTATGGATAACTTAACCTGATACCTCCTACTTTACATGAATTCTAGTAATGCTATAAGATGGCTGGTTGGGGTATTATGTCAAGGTTTGGTGAAGAAACAGTATTTCTGTACCTTTTTTTCCCTTATTTAAAAATTTTGTCAAGGTGTTGCTGCATCAGGGAATATGACTTGACTGAAGGCAATGTTATGTGACGATGTTGAGTGGTCTAAAGATAAAAATCAGAAGTGTTCAGTGATTTATCTTCTGAGCTCCAGCATGCTAAAATCATTATTTCTCTTATTTGCACTGACATGCCAACCAATAACATTAATCACACTCAAAGATTTCCCATGTTCTTGAAGTCTGCTGGGATAGCTCAGCACCATTTCACAGAAAATGTTATACAATAAATTTGTAGCATCTGGAGAGAGAGACAGACAGACAGAAGGAGAGAGAGAGAAAAAGAGAGAGAGAGAGAAAAAGAGAGAGAGATAACAAACTAGAACTTGAGATGGGGGCTGGGGCAAGGAGTTGCACTCAAGGACAAAGACCAGCTGAGGCTCATGGGAAGATAAGAAGTGAAGTGGACTTACTTATGTCATATATGAGAGGGCTGGAAAGAGTGAATTATCCAAGTCTGAATTCAGAGAAGGCAAAGGAGGGAAGAAAAGGCAGAGGAAGAGGGAAGCTGCGTATGAGTTAACTACTTGTCATTCTTCAGCTCAGCAATGAGCTGAAATCTTTTTCCACTGTGTATTTCCATTTGGAATGGCAATCAGGATACAAAGAACTTTGGAAACTTAAGGAAAATACTTAAACCTGTAATAAATTTGATCACCAGTATAATGTTTAGGAATGGCCAAGGAGGTCCTCTGAAACCAAGCTACTTAGAAGTATTTGGAAGCACTCAGCCCTGTTTTTAATAATAATTGTATACTTCATAAAAATGTCCCAAAGAGAATAGGGGCAAACTGACCTTAAGAGTCAAGGTAAGAACTCAAAAATTCCAAAATTTGCCAAAGCGCTCTGGCTTGGACAGTTCTTATTGTGTTTTATTTGACTGATTAATTTATACCACAGTGAAAGGGTACTTTTCATACATCTTACCCCAAACAAATATTTTCCTTGTTGATGTTCCACTCTTTGCTTGTTTGGTGATTTCCATTAGTGTGCCACATGTCAGTCAGAATATTGGCAGAAAAACATATTTTTTTCCTGCGGTACTGGGGGTTGAACCCAGGGCCTCCTGCTTGCATGCTTTGCAAGTACTGTACCCCTGAGCTGCACCGTCAGCCCGTTTTTTTTTTTTTCTTTTTGAGACGGGGTCTCACTAAATTATGCAGACTGCCTCTGATCTTGAACTTGCGATCCTTCTGCCTCTGCCTCCCGAGTTGCTGGGATTACAGGAGTGTGCCACTGTGCCTGGCTGGCAAGAAAACTTTTATTGCCTTCTTTTTCCTTATGTGTAAATATTCCTTTTCTTAGCAGTATGTTCATGCTGCCAGGATGCACAAGACCACGTAGGATGAAATGGAATTGTTTAGAGAAACATTTCTAGGTGATCTCCATCCTGTTTCATGGAGAAACAGGTTTTATGAAAACCCAGCCTTCTGCCTTCTAATCTATAGATTCTTCTGCATTTTGTCATCCTCTCCTCTCATAATCCTGTCTCGTGTCTAAGGTGAATCCTTTCATATAGTCTTGGATCCCATCTCCCACTTTGTCCTCTCACACACTATGGGTTTTATTTTCAACCTTTTCCTTTCCGCTGGTATTCATACGCAATCAAATATCTCACATGCAGTGGCAGCAACAAAAATAGCAGCAGTAAACATTTGTGCAAAACCCAAACCCTTAGATTGTTCCCTTAACCCTACATCCACTTCTTTCCTTCCCTCCCTCCCTCTCTCTCTTCCTTCCTTCCTTCCTTCCTCTCTCCCTCCCTTCCTGTCTCTTCCTCCCTCCCTCCTTTTCTTTCTTTCTTTCTTTCTTTCTTTCTTTCTTTCTTTCTTTCTTTCTTTCTTTCTTCCTTTCTTCTTTCACACACTCCTCAACTGGGTGATACAAATTTACTGTTTATACTTCTCATGAACTCCTCATCTCACTGTCATCTGGCTTCTGTTCTCAGTCCTCGTTCTCTTCAAGCGTTCCTTGTCTTACACAATAATAGCATCATCTACTGAGTCACCCATGCCCAGAGCCTAGGAATGAACCTGACTCTCGTGGCTTTTTCCACCTCTCCACATATGATTTAATCACCTGGTTCCATTCATGCAGTCACTAGATCTCTCAATCAATCTACTCATTCTTTCTATCACCTCACCCCTCCCTATTTTGGGAAGATGTTGTTTCCCTTTCTTCATGCAAGTGGTGAGCTGGCTGATATGCTGATATGCGGCTGGAAGAGGTCAGAAAGGTTTAGGGGTACTGATGACTGAATAAGGAAAAGATCTAGTTCCTGGAGATTTCCTCATAATTTTCACACCCTTCTTACAGGGTTTTCCATTTGAAATGATGACTTCTACATCTTCATATTGGTTCTCTTCCACTTCCCTGGCATTTTTCTCTGAGTTATGGAGGACACTTGTGTTGCTCCTAGAAACTCTGAGCTAACAATTGTCATTTTAGCTCTGTGGTCAGGGCCTGGCTAACTTCATGAGCTGTATGAGATGGAGCAGATCATCAACCAACCAATCCTTCCTTCCTTCCTTCTTTCCTTCCTCTGCAAAATCAAACCCAGGGCCTCAGTGCACATTAAGCAAGCACTCTACCAACTGAACTAAACAGAGCCCCAGCACACCTGCCCCCCGCCCCGGTAATCAACTCCTAATTCCTTTATTTGTAAAATAAATCTCTTCTCCTCATCCAGTGGGTCTTAATCCTGGATACACATTAGAATTACCTGAGGAGTTTCTAAAACTCCCAATGCCCAGGCTGAGTTTTAAACTATGACGTCAGCATCCTAATACCTGGACATCAGGATTTTGTGTTTAATTTTTAAATTTTTATTTATTTATTTTTTTGGTCAGCCTTTGTAACCTCTACCGCACTATCCTAACATGCAGACAAGGTTGAGAACCCCTGACTTACTGATTTTTGAAGGACTTTTGCCCTCTCATCATTTCAATCCCAAGCTGAGGTTTCTCTTCTTTTAGTGCTTTTACTAAGTTGAGAAGAAATAGCTGGGAAGCTCCTCCTTCCATCTGCTGTTTGTTCTTATTTACATATGATGGAACCCATCCCACTAATTTACAGCTCTGGTTCCCTTACAACTGTTATTGAACCAAAAACATAACTGAAAACTTATTAAACAGAAAGAAATTATTTTGAGCTTCATGTGGACAATTTCTTAAAGAACAAAGGAAACATTTAGACTCTTTTTCTTCTAGAGGTAATACTGAAAGTTGGTTTGTAACTCATCACCTCAAATTTCAATCTAATTCTGGGGCCAGTCTCCAGTACTTATTCTTTCTTGGGTATCCATTAAGGAAATCAAAGCATTTCTGCAGGAGGCTGAGGCAGAAGGGTCTTAAGTTTGAGGCCACAGGCAGCCTATACAACTTAAGGAGACCCTGTCTCAAAATTTAAAAAAACTGAAAAGGGGCTGGGAGGTGCAGCTCAGTGGTAGAGTATTTGCCTAGCATGTTTGAGGCCCTGGGTTCATCCCCCTAGTAATGTAAAACAAAACAAAGCAAATAACAACAGCAACAGCAACAACAAAAAGCATTTGTGCAGGTGGGTGGGACTACAAGGGTGTGCACGCATAGACCACAGGGCCTCCTCACACTGCTGTGAGTAGACTCTGAAGTTACGCTACCACTCTTGACCTGAAATGAGACTTCAATAAGCTGTTGAGGGAATAGAGAGGAAGATAAGAAGAAAACAGAGAACAGCTAAAATTTTGTTTTAGCTACTGGCACTAAATTTGGAAAGGTTTGAGGTTTGACCTAAGTCTGGTTCATATTGACAAAGTGTCCTTTGGGGTGCTGGGTCTCCTCCTTTGCTTCTCTGTTGACAATATCTCCTTCAGCTGTTGCTCACCTTCGTCCGCAATGCCTATCTATACTATATAGCCTGCGTTTTTGCTTGTCTCTCTCGGGTCCTTATTAAAGTATTAAAATTGGTTGCTACCTTCATATGGATGGACTAATTTAGTAGCTACAGACAGGTAAGTTATTTGCTAGTCATAACCTCTGGTGAATTCCATTCTTCCCATATAACTGTTTCACAGCTGGGCCATCAACTTATTCTCATAGAAAGAAATGCTTAGTTAGCTTCTAGTGGTGAAGAAAATGTTGCCAGAGCATAGAGTTAAGCTGAAAGAACCTCTTTTTCACCATTGTTGAGCCTTGAACTATTTTTCACACAATGTGATTTTGGTCCAGAAAACCTTGTCTGACATTTTTTTTTTGGCTCTAATGCTGCTTCTTTGGGTATTTTCCTGTAGATGGAAGAATTGATTGAGGGTGTTCGCTGGGCCTTTATTGACATGCTAGAGAAAGAAAATGATTGGATGGATGCAGAGACGAAACGGAAAGCCAAAGAAAAGGTAAGGAGTCCTTTTGATGAAAAAAACAGGACTTTCAGTTTAATGGATTTTCATGCTTGACATAGACTGTGCAGTTGATTTTTATATTGACTGAGCTGTTGGCTCCAAATGACCCCAGAGGTAAGTGTGTGCTTTTGAATGAACACAGATTTCATCACCAGGAGGTAAGTGAAAATAAGATCTGACTTTTTCTTTCTCTAACTGCATTCTCAAATGCCGTGCAATTCAGCCTTTCCGTCTCTCCTAATTGCTGTCTATAAGAGACACATGGCTTACTGCCTAGTAAATTTTTGCCATAAACCATCATTGGATATGGCAGAATGCAGAGCAGTGGGGAGCCATGGGAGAGCAGCTGGCAGAAGAGCCCTCAAGATGCAAAGAAGAAAATCTCATATTGGCCATGTGTCCTGTTCTATGCCTGATGTGTGCAAATGTCCTGAGGCAAATCCTTTCCTGTAACTAAGCAGATCTACTTCCTAACCCATCATTTTGCACAAATGACCCAAAGAATATGCTAATAAAGTGCAGACTCATGGTGGATCATTGTGTAAGAATAGAAAAATATTTCCTCATAGAAATGGGCATTTGCTGAGCCTTGTAAAATTTCTAATAGTATGCAAAAAGATAAGGGAATAAATGAGGAAAACATTCACAGCAATGCTGTTTAAAAAGAAAGAATGGGGTCTATCTCAAATTCTGGTATTGTGATAGAGCTGGAACACAAGTGAGTAGGGCACATGTGCTATGGATACCACTCTGTAGCTGGGAAACTCTGCAATTAGGGGGATTTCTTCTTTGCAAAGTGTTTTTAAGGTTTTCCTGATGGTATAACTCACCTGGGGTGCTTGGACACATGATCATTTGCTGGGCCCCTTGCCAGCAATGTCTGCTTAAGAAGATCCAGTGTGTACTCTGAGCATTTGTGATTTTAGCTAGCCTTCCCTATGATTGCTATCACTAGTCAGGCTGAAGGAACCCTGCTTAGTGCTACAATTCAGTCCTCCTGAACACAAGTATTTTTGCTGTATGGTCAAGGAACAAAAAGAACAATGCCCTGAGAATGCTTAGCCTTGGTGAAACAAGAACGTGCCGAAGTTCAGCACAGATATTTTCTAAAGCTTTAATACTCCCAAGGTGGATAAACCTGGCTATAGATATGTTTTGTCAATGGATGTGAAAAGGCTCTTCAGTGTTTATACTGAAGAAAGAACTTGGGTGGCAGAGAGGGGTATGGTGGAGGAAGACAAAGGGTAATTTTGATTTTTACCTCCCTCCAAGATCTATCAAAGCTGTCTTAAGTCATGTAAGGCACAGGCTGGTGAAGGCAGGAGCACACGGTCTGTGATGGGAGGCTCTCCAGATGGTAGATGAAACTTTCATCACCAACATATTGTTGTTTTTGGAAGGCTTCATTTATTTGCTGAACCACCTTGTGATATCTGGGACAGACTGTGTCTTGCACTGGGCAGTTGAGGCCTCAGTGTATTAGGTGCTCTTTTTCTTAGCCTGACTCATTATGGACTGAGGGTACCTGTATGAATTAGTACAGGACCACTGGAGTAGAGGGAGGGGTGGCGTGTGAGGAGGTGTGTGTGTTATAGATGGCTGGATACCAGGAGAATATTCGAGGACCTGTAATCAGTTCTTTGAGAAGCATAGAATGAGATTGTTCCAGAGAAATATTCTAAGTCGCATAAAGGAGTGGGTGCCTTACAGCTGGGGCTTCCAGGCAACTGGTCCATGGGTCTTTCTTAAAGGAGAACTATTCTCAGTACTTCTAATATTAGATGTGTTCCTGTTTGCCTTCTGAGTTGCTCTCCATTCTTCTATTTTATTTCAATGAGAGCTGTCAGCTTTTCTTCTAAAAGTGCTCTTTGAACAGTCTGCTTTCTTTGAGCTGAGTTCAATCTGCCAGGAACTCCGCTAGTTCCTTGACAGGTATAAATATCAAAGGCAATTGTCCGACTGGATCTGACTAGGTTCTCCGAGTATATCTTGTCTTTCAGAGTTCAGAGAAGTTCCTTTAATGAAAGGTAAGAAATAAGGATAAGGATGTGGTCCAAGAATTTCCAGCAGTTCTCCAAGGCAGGTCCGCCCCTGGACCCCAGAGAATGTAGATTTTCTTTTTCCAAATTGAAAGAACTTGCAGTTCTGGAACATATCTCTAGGTGGCGCACATAGCACTCACAAACACCACAGCCTGCTGAAGGCTTTTATGCAGCTTTCTACCCTAGGGCTGTTTTTGAAAAATTATTTTTTTCCTTGCCCTTTTTTTTTCCCCTGCTGTCCTCAATTTGATTGCCTTTTAATAATCAACAAGAAAGGAGAGGTTCTGCCTAATAATTCCTTGAATCTTAGATGGAAATCTCTGACTATCTCAGGACTTTGCCTTTCTGACTTGGAGTAGCCCCTGCATTAAGAAAGGATTTGCTTGCATTTGAAGTGGAGGTGAATAATTCGCCTTCTCTTCCTGGTATGACTTGGCACTGTTCTTTGGGCATGTGTTGTATGCAGCATATCACTCAAGCGGAAGATTTCTCATCAATAATAGTGCCCACACTGGGCCAGTGCTGAGTCACTTCGCAATCCTTTGGGAAAGCTGAAAAAAAAAAATGTTCTGATTTGCGAGGGGCTGCAGCTTTTCTTTCCCTTGCCATGGAGCTCTGGACTGCAGCTGATGAAAGCACCTCCTAAGAAGCGTTGACCTCAGCATGCCTTAGTGACCAGCTCCTGGACCGAGTGGTCTGGGTACTCAGATATTTCCAGTGGTCTGAGGTCTAACCTCTTGGCTCTTGTGGAAGTGTGTGGATGTGGCTTTGTGGTGCTCTTTGTTAGGAGTGATCACTTGAAAAGATAAATGAGGATGCCTCTGCTTCCCCGAAGGGTAAATTTGTTATCTCTGTCTCCCTGCCTTCTCCTACTCATCTCTTAAGAGGTCATGGGTGCTTTTGTGTTGTGAAACCCACTGTGTAGGTTTCAAGTGGAAAATTTAGTATTGTGAAATAGGCACCAATTTTGTTTAGAATTCTGTGTTCCCTGCGAGCATGTGCTGTTATTGTAAACAAGCAGCAAAGGATGAAAGGCCTGCTATTTTCTGGTTATCATAGCATAAGGTGATAAAAACGATTTGGGGGTGTCTTCTAGAGGATTCACCATTTCCAGAGCAGAGGAGGAGGTTCTCAAGGTCGCTAGGTAATGATTTCAAGGCTGGGTGGGAGAGGGACTCAGGCAGCCTTTGGCCACCCTGGCCAGCTCTGGGGCAGAGCAGGAGGCTCATGTCCCCAGCTGCATTCAATTATGGAGCAAAACACGCAATCCCTTCTGAAATGCTTGTTTGTGTTCATTGCTCCTGGAAGCTGACCCCCAGAGAAAACCACCAGGATGGACCTCACAGGGAGATAGGATCCTGAGGGTGCTGTGAGGGAGTGGCCATGGCCTTGGCCACGGCAGGTGCAGAGAAGTCTGCTGTACATTTCCACCTCCACAGGCTGTGACTTTGAGTGAGGTGGGAAGGATTCCCTTGCAGAGGGCACAACAGACCTGTGTGCCTTTGTCTGTAAGCTCTGCCTATCCTAGGCATTGCATTGTTCCCAGGCATGCAGGCTGTACTGACCAGTCACTGCCCTGCCAGCATCCAGCTGAGCCTGTGGTTTCCAGGCTGTGATTCCAGGTGGGCAGCTGCGGCATGGCACATGGGGACATGTTAGAGATGCAACTGCTCAGTGCTGCCCCCTCTTAAGCTCGAGGGGTAGGGCTAAGCCCTGCAGGTGATGCTGATGCTCAATGAACCGCGGGAACCTCTGTTCTTATCCTTACAACTTGATTGCGCACCTATGTGACTTCCAACTGAAGGATCCTGCATTTGGTCTAAGAGCTTTCTCTTCCCCCTAAAGCCTGACAGGTCACCCAGAAGGAGGACCCAGAGTACAAGGGGCTCACCACACCCTCCTCAGTGCCCTCAGCCAACAATTGATGGGGGCTGTGTGCACCTGGCTTCTCACCTCCTGTGTTCTACAAGGGATGCCAGAGATTCCCCTGTAGGCTTGAGCTGCTTGCCAAGATGCCCTTTATTGATTGCCTTCCTTTCCCCTCTCACCCCCCCCCCGCCTTTCTTTCACCTCCCAGATGAACTGTGTGCACCTGAATCTTTGTCTCCAGGTTTGCCTCCAAGGCGCAGACACAGCCCCAGGGTTACGCCCTCTTCACTTTCTTCCCTGCCTTCAAGGTGGCAATGCGTTTCACTGCACCTGGATGTGAGCACTGCTTTAGCAAACCCAACACCACGCATGTTTCTAGCACACCCAGCTCAGCTCGTGCCAGGCTCAGGGCCAGGAGCTGCGGAGTTTGAAAGAGGGGTGAGCAGCTGCTGTCCCTCTTCTGCAGGGACCTTTATGTTCCTAGGACAGCACAGGAGTGCCATGGCTGCAGGGTGGTGGGAGGAGGGTTAGTTAATGCCATAGAGATACAGAGTGGTCCTGGGAGACTATGGGGGGAGGCTTCTAAGGAGCCTAACCATGCTTTGGGGGCAGCTTACTCTGGGAGGGCCCACTCCCCCCTGCCCCTTCCTCTCTCCCTCTGTTGTGTCCTTCCAGCCTGTGGGCAAGGCTGCCTCTGGGCTCTTCCTCACTGGCCGATCCAAACAACTCTCTGTCCAGCCATCTCTTTCCCTTGGTGCTGTCACTCCTGCTGCATAGCGCATATTCATTTTGCATTGGTTTGGAGAAGAGAGGAGAGGGGAGGGGCTTTGGTCAAAGCATCCTGTGCCCATCTCTTTTACAGATTGTAGTGTATTTGCTGTCCCCCTGCTTCCTGCAGCCAGTCCCACATTCACCAGGGACATGGGCACAAAACAGCAAGTAAACCACTTGCTGGCTCTGAATCCTTCCTCCTCTCTGGCTCCTAGTATGTGCATGCTGAGCTTGATCCAGCCCCTTTCTCCACCTCTCTGGCTCCAGGTCTCTCAGTCCTCCTGCCCACAATCACCTTTTGTACTTGTATCTCCTTTTCCTCACTGGCCTCAGCAAGAAGGACAATACAGAGGTTAGGAGTACAGACTGCACAAAGGTGGCCTAGATTCCAAGCCAACTTCTACCCCTTATTTGCTATGGGACCCTTTGGAGATTCCTTAACTTCCCTCATCCTCAGTTTTTACATCAGTAAAGTGGGGAGATTAGTACTATACCAGAACTTGGAGGTTAGTTCTGAAAACTAATGTAGTCAGCCATCTAAAGTACTTAGAAGAGTGCCTGGAATGTGAGAAGGGCTCTCCCCTTGTCAGAGCTTAGCCCCAACTGCTGTCCTGGGGGAGTGGGAGGCTTTTACTAGACTGGCTGGTAGGAGAAGGGAAGTGAGGTGCAGTTTGTATGTCTGAGCCACTGGGCTTTCCTGCGGGTTAGGAAAGGTGGATAACCCAAGCCCATGGCCTTCTCAGATGTTCCACCTCCCAGTCCTGTCCTTCCCCCACAGTACCTGCTGTGCCCCAAGTAACACCGGGAGGTGGTTGCTTTGCTCTGGATTTTAGCTTTTCTGGTTTTGAACAAATTCACTATTATCTTTGTGATACACACACATGTATATATCACAAAAGCTGTAAGTGCGACTTCTATGCATATCTTTATTGAAGGCATATTTTACCTGGTAGCTTATGGGAGTGAGTTTAATTGAGTTTGCTTGTCCCAAAGCCTCATGGAAATATTTTCTGGGGGATGCTTTAGGGCATTCATTCTCACATTTGAGTGTGGGTCAGCACCTTCTGGGGGGCTTACTGAAACACAAATTCTGACCCCACCCCCCAAATATCTGGTTCAGTGGGTCTGAGGTCAGGCCTGGGCAAGGGCATTTGTAACAAATCCTTGGGTGATGTTAATGCCGATGGAGCGCTAGGTGATTACAAGGGGCGATTTGCTTACACCACAGCTGTGTGGATAGAAGTGGCTGACATTTATGAAATGATCTCTCTTACCCCTTACACGAGCCGTCTTTTCATGATCTCTCATGGGTGAGCACCTCAGGAGTACTGGGACACTCTGAATCCACCCAGGCCACCTACTCTATTGTTGCTCCATCTGCCAAGAAGCTCTTCCTTATAGAGTTCTGAAGGCTCCTTCTGGGTCTCTTCTGCCCCTTGACTTCACATCTGTGCTTAGGAACTATGCAAATTAAGCTTTTCACATAGAAGCCCTTCTAATTTGTGAAGATATTGAAATGTTATTCTATTTCAGATGAAACCTCTCTAGTGGTCCTCATGTAAAATTAACAAACATATGCCAGCCTAGATGTTCTAAGTGCTTTACAAACATTAGCTACCTCAATGCTGCAATATTCCTATAAGGAAAGTATGGTTACTTCTTTATACGGATGAAAAACCTGAAGCAAAGAGTGAATAAACAAGCTTGTGCAAAGTCCCACAGCAAGTAGGTGGAAGAGCTGGGACTTCATCCCTGGCAGTCTGGTTTCACAGCCTGTGCTTTTATCCTAATGTCACAGGGTCTCAAAGTGTGGTCCCCAAGCAAGCAACCTAGAAGCTAACTAGAAATGCAGATTCTACGTCCCATCCCAGGTCTATAGAACCAAACTCTGGGAGGGAACACAGGAATCTGCATTGTAATTAACCTTCCAGGTGATTCCGATGCGACCAGTGTGAGGACCTCTGTTCCATGCTATGGTTCTGATGCCTCAAGCTGCTGGCTGCTCTCATTTCCAACATTTTTTAAAGCCCAAGTTCAAGGCTGAACACAATATTCCAGATATAGTCCAACTCACCCAGTGCATGGGAATATTATTGCTACCTTTGTTTTGCATACAAATTATATTAAGAAAGCCAAAGTTGATATTGTGGCTTTTTCCCTCAGCCACGCATGTCACTGTTGGCTCATAACAAATTTATAGTCAGTTAATTTCTTGATCTCTTTTTTAATCTCACAGGAACTGTTATTAAGCCCTGTTGCTTCAGTCCCAAGTTTGGCATTTTTAAAAAACTCTCATCCCAGAACTTCATGTGTATTCATATTAAAAATCTACTCAGATGTTTTTGTTCATGGCTCTGGCTTTAAAAAACATTTCCAGATCTTTTTTTGTGTTTATTTTTGTTATAAAAATCTATCCTCATAAAAAATCTCCCCTCATTAATGAAATTCTAGAAAGTAAAGCTGTTGTTGTTAGTTGCCATTGAGTCGCATCCAACTCATGGTGACCCTCATAGGGTTTTCAATAGCTGATTGTGTCAGGATAGAGAGTAAAGTACAGAAATATTTAATGAATTGCTTGTTCTGTCACCCAAACATAACTGCTGCTAACATTTTGATGTATTACTTCGATTTCTTCCTATATGTAAGCTTTAAAAGACATTCTTGAACAATGCTGTCTATGCAAATTTGATTCCTTCTTTTCTTGACGTTTATAACTATTTCTCCTCTTCTATAATCTCTATAAAAGCATATTCACTATTATTACATATTCTGGTGGTGGTACAGAAGATAATTTAAACATTTTTATACTTGTGTATAGTTGTGTATTATAGATATTGTTATGATAACCTTTTTTTTTTTTTTTTTTTTTTTTTTTTTTTTTTTTTTTTTTTTTTTTTTTTTTTTTTTTTTTTTTTTTTTTTTTTTTGCGGTATTGGGGGTTGAACCCAGGGCCTCGCGCTTCCATGCTTTGCAAGTGCTGGACCACTGAGCTCCACCCCCAGCCCATTTTTTTTAACTTTTTTTTGAGACAGGGTCTCACTAAGTTACACAGACTGCCTCTGGCCTGGAACTTGTGATCCTCCTGTCTCTGCCTCCTGAGTTGCTGGGATTACAGGTGTGTGCCACCGTGCCTGGCGGATAACCATATTTTGTACAGTGCTTTCCTCTCCCAGTTTAAAATTAATCCCTTAGAATGGCACCTCAGACAACCTTTAATAATCTGGATTGTCACTCAGCATAACTACTGTTTTCACTTCTGTATCATTCATAATTTGATGAATTCCCTTTTTGGCTTAATTGTTTTTCTGGGTTAATAATGGGCATGCTCACAAAATGGAACTGGAATCAGCCTATTAACTCATCCTTTGGAGACTGTTTTCCAGCTTCATCTATTGAACAGAAACATTCTTGGGGCTGGGCCTGGTGGCACATGACTTAATCCCTAGCTACTTGGGAGTCTGAGGCAGGAGGATTGCAAGATCAAGGTCTCAAGGTGTATTCAGGCTACCCTGGGCAGCTTAGCGAGACCCTATCTCAAAATAAAGTGAAAAGGGCTGGGGGTATAGCTCAGTCATAGAATGCTTGCCAGGTATACCTGAGACTCAGGGTTCCATCCCCAGTACGGAAAAAAAAAATCTTAGAGAAACTACTACACAGCAGGACTTTTGGTAGGTGCTAATCAGTACATTAATCAGTCCAATTGCTCTGCTTTTGACAAACTCCTTGGAATTGTCATCCAATTTTTCCTTTTTGCCTATGAGACGATCATGAGATATTTTACAATGCTTTGACATTACTCAGTTGTACTCTATTTATGGGATTCCTTGATTTAGCAATCTTTCATCCCATTAACAAAGTGGAAACCTGAAGAAAGAACAAATGTTCCCGAGGTTCCTGTTCTTTCCAATGCCCAAGTGCAGATTACCTCATTTCTGTGGGGTACAGCCAGCCATTCAGACAACCAAAGTAGAAATCTCCATCATCTCTCTGACCCAAATTAGAAGTGCTAATCCTATTGATTATTTTCTCCCAAACAGTTTTCAAATTTGTATCATTTGTATTTCAGTTCTCCTTTTAGGTTCTCATCCTTTTCTCCCTCTCCTCCTCCTCCTCCTCCTCCTCCTCCTCCTCCTCCTCCTCCTCCTTTTTCTTCTCCTCCTCCTCCTCTTATTTTTTCTTTTTGCCATACTGGGGTAGAACCCAAGGCCTCACACATGGTAAGCAAATGTTCTACCACTGAGCTAGGCCCCCACCTCCTTTTAATCTATCTATCTATCTATCTATCTATCTATCTATCTATCTATCTATCATCTATCTATCATCTATCTATCTACTCATTTGAAACACGGTCTCTTGCTACATTGTGCAGGATGCCTCTGAACTCAAACTTGTGATCCTCCTGCTGCAGCCTCCCAAGTCAGTGGAATTATAGGTATGCACTGTGGTGCCAGGCTCTTTTAAATTGAGATGGAATCCACATAATGCAGTGCTTACCATTTTCAGGTGAACAATTTAGTGGCATTTAGCACATTTACAATGTTTTGTGACCATCACCTCTATCTAATTCCAAAACATTTTCATAACCCCAAAAGGAAACTTTGCATCCATTAAGCAGTCATTCTTCATTCTTTCCTTCTCTAGTCCCTGGTTATTATCAATTTGCTTTCGCTCTTTATGGACTCACATATTCTGGGTATTTCTGATAAATGGAATCATATAATGTGTGACTTTTGGTGACTTTTGGTGACTAACTTCTTTCACTTAGTATAATTTTTTTGAGGTTTGTCTACATTGTAACATATCTCCTCCACCCCCACCCCCCTCTGCAGTGCTTAGGGTTGAATCTCGGGCTTTATACATGCTAGGCAAGACCCCCAGTCCCCACTCAATATTTTAAATTCATTTCTCTGTTTACAATCTTGGAAAAAGAATAGCAAACACTTCTAGATTTTCTGATAGTGGCATTTTTCCTGTCTTCTCTGAAATTTTGAAATAGTGTCATAGTGTTTATTCATAACTGGAAAACTAACTCCCAAACACAGATTACTGAAATGAAGTATCCCTCAAAAGGAAGAATTATGTCAAGCAGATTTTTTTTTTGGTATTTTTAGAACCTAATATGGATCTGCTTGCAGCTGTAGCCCTGTGGCATCCGATCCCGTCAGATCTCGGAAGCTAAGCAGGGTCAGGCCTGGTTAGTACCTGGATGGGAGACCGCCTGGGAACACCAGAAGCTGTAGGCTTGGGAGAAGGACCTGGCAACCCCCTCCCAAAAATCAACCTGCCATTGAAAACCCTATGAACAACAGAGAAGCACTGACAATAGTGTTTCCCCTGTTGTACAGAGGGTCGCTATGAGTCGGATACCAACTCGACAGCACCTAACAACAACAACAACAACAATATGGATCTGGCACTCCATCCTTTGGCCATTGGGAAGATTTTAGTAAGAATCATTGCTCCACCAAATACTAGCTACAGGGCCCCAACAATGTACCTCAGTTTCCTTATCCATGAAATGAAAATAAATATACTACCATTTTTTAACCAAGTGTGTAGGAGGATTAAACAAATATTGTATGTATAGTGGGTAGCAGAAAATAAATACTAAATGACATATTCATTTTTTCCAAGTTTCCTCTTATTTCTTCCTCAACAAATAAAGTAATACTCAATTATAGTCTTCTAAAATTGCAAATGAAAGGGTGATGCCAATAAAAATTTTCTTTCAGGAGTTGGTACCAAAGAGAATTTTGTGAATGTTCATTCTTTTTAATTTAATTTTAACATTTTATGGAAATTTTAAAATGTACACAAAAGTGTTTATAACAAACCCATATGTCCTCATCACCCAGACTCAATGAACAGTAATATTTTGCCATTCTGTTTTCACTTACTCTCTATCCTCACCTGTTTTGTATGCTTGAGAATTTTAAAGCTAATTCTGTCCATGACATAGGAATCATTTTTAAAATAAACATTTCATTACATATCTCCCACACATAAAGGATTTTTTAAAACTAGTGACATTTAAAAAATATATTCAATAATATTAACAATAATTCCTCTGTATTTAGCATCCATTCTGTGTGCTATTTCTTGTAATTATCTCAAAAATGTCTGACTCACTTTTTAAACAGTTCAAATCAGTATCCAAAATGTACATATTGTAGTTAATAGATACAACTTTTAAGACTTTAAAATTTTAAGAGCATCCTCCACTCCACCCTTATAAATCTAATTTATTTCTTGAAGAAGTTGGGTTATTTGGTACAAATGTCAACAATATTGTTTTGGCTGATTACTGTATATCATAATGTTGTCTTTTAACGTGTTCTTCTTTCCTTTACATTTTCTGAAAATTGGTGGCTATATCTAGAGCTTTGATTAGATTGAAGCTCAATTTTCTTGGCAAGAAGACTTCTTAGGCAGTGCTATATACTTTCTACTGTATCCCATCAGGAGGCACATGATGCCAGGTTGTCACACTTCCAATTTCAAGGGCAATCCATGAATGAAGATATTGTCAGCCCATCAACCCTTCACTTCATATGGTAGTCCCTTTTCTTGATTATGCATTAGAATCACTTGGGTAGTTTTTTTTTTTTTTAAAGAATCTTGACCTGTAGACCACATCTCAGACCAATTTTATCAGGCTTTCTTGGAGTGGGACACAGAAATTAGCATTTTCTAAAGTTATGTGGGAGATACAAATGTGCAGTAGGGGTTGAAAACCACTGACAATTATTTTAGTGATCACTGATAATATTGCATAGGTACATGATTCTCTTAGGGGTTGCAACTGGTGATTTTCAAATTCTATCATTCTTTCTGTACTTATGAGCTGGAATCTTTCATAAAAAAGTTTTTTCCCTCATTAACTACTTGATTACCCTGGCTTACATTTTACACAGGAGAGGCTCCATAAATGTCTATTTATTAATTTTCAAAAGTTGGTGCTAGAACCTCCAGAAGTTTCAAAGCAGTTTTTTCCAGCATCATTATAAACTCAAGGATTTTTGTGCATTTTTATGCTTAAATTTATTATAATTATTATTCTTTTTGAAGCTCATCTGGGACAACTTGTAACTCCTCCTTTAGGGAATTTTAACATGACCCCAGTAGGTTTTGACAATGTCTTTGCTTCCTGGCATGACAAGATATTCTTTTCAATGTTTGATTTCTATTTAATCCCAAAGTATTTTTGAACAATTTATAAATCAGTGTCTTGATTAATTCTTCTACCAATGACCAATATAGTGACTGTTCATGGGGGAGGGAAAGCTCCTTATCAACTTGAAATACAGAGTTTCAGTAATGAGGAAATTTGCAAATATATTTGTTAGAGGGTGATGTGAATAATCTTTTGTAAGAAGCACTATCTCATGTTAGTAGGCTTGCTTTTATATAAACTCAATGGCTTTTGAAAACTTCTGTAATGTTACATCCTCTTCTTTCTTTTTGCAATGTTCTTTTCCCAATGTTGATCATCAATGTTATAAATAAAAATATAATGAGAATATGACCATGTCATGCATATTTAAAAATGCTAACTCAGGTTGTGGTTGTAGTCCAGTAGTAGAACACTTACCTAGCATGTGTGAGGATCTGGGTTCCATCCCAGCACCAGCAACAGAAGAAAAAACTAGTGTTGAGGAATAACACTAATTTGAAATATTGAAATATGTGGAACAATGAGACTATGTTAAGAGATGAATCTTGGAATAGTAAATACTTAAAAGTTTTAACAATATCAATGAGCAAGCACTAATACTTTAAACATTTACTATGAAAGTGCTTAGTTTTTTATGTGTATGTTGAGGATTATTTTGGGTTGAGGAGCTGGTTGGTTGTTGGACTTTGAAAGTAGTCAAAAAACACTGCAATCACCTCACAATAAAAATTGCACAGGCTCAAAGCAGAGCGACGCTTTTAAAGGATTATATCAAATTTGTTAATTTTACTTGTGGGGTGGGCAGGAGGAGGCTTAATGCTTGGCTCTTTTTTATTGTTGTTTAAATCCGAGTTGAGTATGTTAGGATTTCACTTTAAAACACACGTTCAGTTTGGTTTATTAAGAAGAATCAGTTTTGATGTTTTGGATTTTAATTTCATGGGAAAGGAATCCATTAGGTATGTTTGAGTTCTCTGTGCGGATTTTGTGATGCTCCTTCCCTTCAGCCCACAATGAAACTAATAGCCGCAGTGCTTCTGCTTATCTGCTATCTGTGGGGCTGTGTCTGCTGCTGTCAGCTGCTCCCTTGTTATCTGGCTGCTGTTCCTGTTCAGTCAGTTGTACAGGAATGTCAGTTCCATTAATAACCCAAAGGCCGGACAGGCAGATAGTGGAAAATGGGTGAAGAGAGAGAAATTTTATTTAACCCAGTGTTCTGAGTTGTCATTTTCTAGACCCTAGTGTGGCTGGGTAAAGGAGGCTGAGAATGTGATGGCAAATCCGTTTCTGACAGAAACTCACATATGAACCAGAGAAACAATCCGATGCTAAGAGAAGAAAGAGGTGAAAGAACCTGGGGAAAAGGTCAAGTTTTGGAGTTGGAAAAGTCAGAGAAAGTGATGCTAGGAAGAAATAGCCTGACAAAAGTATTTAGATAGGGGCATTGACAAGTTTGCAAAATAAATTTCATTTTGACCTTAAATATTCACTCCTGATATTTCAAGTGAACAATACTTCTTTTTATAAAAAAAAAAGGATTCATGGAAAGATTGATTCCTCATAGAAGTTTTGGAGTTTTGTGCTGTGTTTATTTTGGCTCTAGACGAGTCAATGGTCAAAGGAAGAGAGAAGGCCTTAACGTTCTTCATGCAGGTAGGATGAGTTAAATACAGGAGTTGTCAGTGTTTTGGTTATCTATCGCTCCATAATAAGCCACCTCAAACATAATAAGTCACCTCAAAATGTGCTGGCTTAGTATAAATATTGTATTATCTTTTATGGGTCTGTGGTTGGTGAGGCTCAGCTGGGTGGCTCTTCTGCTGGTCTCACCTAGAGTCTCTCAGGCAGCTACAGTCACATGGCAGTTGTGTTGGAACTCTACAGTGGCTACATCACACACCTCTGCCACCTCAGTGTTCCGTGTGTGTCTTTCTCCACAAGATAGCAGCTAAGGGAGAAAAGAGTGAGGAAGCAGAAGCTTCCAGTTATCTTAAGATCTGTGCTCAGAAGTGACAGAGTATTTCTTGTGCTACACTCTCTTAGTCAGAGCCAGGGACAAGGTGAGGCCTTATTCAAGGCAAGACAAAACAAATTCCATGTCTTTGTGTGAGGAGCAGCAGCAGTACATGGGGAGGGAAGGAGTTGTTGGCACCATCTTTGGGATCTTTGCCTGTCTCATCTGCATTCAGGTTTTTCTTTTCTTTTCTTTCTTTCTTTTTTTTTGTGGTACTTTTGGGCTGAACCCAGGGCCTTATATATACTTTGCAAGCACTCTACCACTGAGATGTGCCCCCAGCCCCTTTTTAATTTTTTGTCTTGAGTCAGGACTTCAATAAGTTATAGAGGGTTCCTCTGGCCTCAAACTTGTGATCCTCCTGCCTCAGCCTCCCAAGTTGCTGGGATTACAAGCATGTGCCATCACGCCCAGCTCTTTATTCAGTTTTTCTTTGATTATGTTAGAGAATTTTGAACTATTTTTACCTCCTTCCTTTAGCACCTGACCACTGAATGTCATTACAATTAAAAAAAAACAACAACAGGTGTGGTAGTGCATGCCTGTAATCCCAGCACTTGCGAGGCTGAGGCTGAAGGATTGTGAGTCTGTGGTCAACCCGGGCTACATAGTGAGACTCAGTCTCAAAAAGCATCACTTTTTAAAAAAATATTTTAATTGTAATTCACAAATAATTCTATATGTATGGGTGTGATTGATGTTTGATTTATGTATACATTGTAGAAAGATTCATTCAAGCTAATTAATATATCTAGAACCTTACCGAATTATTTTTTTGGTATGAACACTAAAATTATATTCTTTTCGAAATTTTGAGATATACAGTATATTATTATTAATTGTCTTCACCACACAGTATACCAGATAGCTCAAACTTACTCCTCCCATGTCATGGAAACTTTGTACCCTTTGACTAACATCTCCCTTTCTTCTCTTTTCCTTCTTCTTCCCCAACACCTGGTAACCACCTTTCTATTTTCTTTCTTCTTTTTTGTAGCACTTGGGAGTTGAATCCAGGGCCTCTGACATACTTTCAAGTTCTTTGTCACTAGGCTGCACCCCCTAGCTCATTTTTTAAAAACTTTAAGACAGGATCTCACTAAGTTACACAGGCTGCCTTTGGCCTTGAACTCATGAACCTCCTGCCTCTGCCTACCAAGTTGGGATTACAGGCATGTGCCACTGTGCCTGGATTCTACTTTCTGTTTCTACAAGATGAACTTTTTAAGGTTCTACGTATAAGTGAGTTCTATTTTCTTGTTTGTTGATTAGGTTATTTGTCATTATTGAGTAAATATTTTATTACTTTTTGCTCAAGACGAGTATATAAATTGACTCAAAGAATTATTTGAGTAAACCTAATTATTATTGAACTGTGATGAGGAAAAGACTCAGTCTCACACCATGTGACCTTCATACACAGTATAAAAAATTGCTCCTAGGTTTTAGGGCCCCAAACTAGACTAGGCCATAAGGGACCCAACCCCATCCTCGTAGGCAAATCATTTTTTTCCAGTTTTATATCTAGGTTCCTTCGTAAGCAATCTTCATTTTCAGCATAGAGACCTCGTCCACTGACTCAGGAGGCTCTACTCCATACCTAAAGGCTCAGCATTGGAAAGGGCCAGGCTTTGCTATGTGTCCTGGCTGAGTTAGGTGAGAGGGCTAGGCCTGCCACTGTTGGTATGTTCTCATATTCTCAGCACTGGCTGTCACAGTGCAGGATAAGGAGAGCCTCCTTGCATGGATTTGTAAGGATTAGAACTAATGAGCACAATGAACCTGTCCCAGAGCAGCGTGGAGCCAGACAGCAGTGAGGTTGTATCCTTGAGGGCCACAGGATAGAATCTTTACTCAATTCTGCTGTTAGGTTATAAAGCTAATTTACAAGTTTGTGGAATAATTTGGCTTGTTCTTCCAGTCTTTTAAAAATTAAAGTTAAGATTTGACAAATTGATTTGTGTAGATCTGTAATAAGTCAAGTTCGAATAAGGTCCTATGAGTTGTTCAAAGTTAATTCTGACTTCCACTAAAAATTATTCACAAAAAATAAGCTCATCAGAGAGAACACTTTTGAAATGAGAAAACTTGACAAGGTAGAAAGAAAGCTTGAGAGAGGAGAAAGTTTCTTCTACTCTCTCTGCCCCAAACCTCCCTATCCATTGGTTGATGATCCAAGTGTCTTCTCTCACATCTGTGAGAACAAGAGCAAGGTGGGCTACACAAGACCTCATGAGGAAAATCTGGAAGCTTCTGCAAAGTCTCCAGCCCAGTGTCACCTAATACCCAGGACAGGAGTATTAAAAAACAGCAAACATACAATAAAAACTCCTGAAATGCAAAACACTAGCCCCACCCCCCAAAAAAACCTCCAAGTGATTCTAATGAGCACTCAAGTTTGAGTAGCAGAGCTTGAGTAAAATAGAGCCAGAGTCTGCATTTCTAGCAAATTCCCAAGGGAGATTAATGATGCTGGACCATTGACCACACTGAGTAATCGGGTGTAGCATAAGAATTAACAAACTTGTCATATATAGAGCCAGAGAAATAGGAAATATTTTGGGCTGTGAAGCCCATGTGGTCTCAGTAGCACCTGTGTGGTCTGCTATGTAGCTTGAAAGTAGCCTTAGATAACATGTGATCAAATGGACATGACTATGTGCCAATAAAACTTTTTTTATAAAACTAGGCAGCAGCCTGAATTGGCCTGTAGGCCATGGCTTGCCAACCTTGTCTAGAACCTTCTTTGTGTCAACTTTTTGACAAAAATCTTGCTGCTTCTTTCCTTTGTTGGGCTGAATCTTGAGTTAGAATTAAGTGGTTTTGTAAGAGGTTACTCAGTGGTTTTGTTGAATGATGAATAATTGATGATAACATTTAGGCTGCTGTTTACAAACAGCCCATGTGTCCCTTGGCTGGGGCTCATTGTTTTCCATTGAGTATAGGTGCCCTTTTTGATTTACATCCCTTCACTGCTTTTTCAGAGGTGGATGAAAACAGAGGTAGGCCTTGTTTCAAAAAGTGGCCCATGGGTATCTCAGAACAAATAGCCTGGTTTGAACAGTACAGGCAGAGGGTGGCTTCAAGATGCATTTCCTTGAGCTGTGTCCCACTGGTCTCCTCTAGAGGTGAGTCTAAGGGCATAGTAACTGGTAGCCTGCCTATCTGAGACCCATGCAGTGCATGTTGCCCTATTTCATACCCTAGATATGGCTGTTATGGTAGCACAGAGTGAAATGTTGTTGTAATATAGTCTTATAAGTAGATAATGTGGGAGTAAGTTAGAGTTTGAAGGGACCAATGGTTGTAGGAAATTGATGCTTTTGAACTATGGTGCTAGAAGAAGTACAACCAAAGTACTCCTTGGAAGCAAGGATGGCTAGATTGCATCTTACATATTTTGGCCATGTAGTCAGGAGGGACCAATCCCTGGAGAAGGACATCATGTTTAGGAGAGTGGCAGGTCAACAGAGAAAAGGAAGTCCCTCAACTAGATGTATTGACACAGTGGCTGAAACAATGGTCTAAACACAAAAATGATTATGTGCCTGGTACAGTGTGAGGGAGTGTTTCATTCTGTTGTACATAGGATCACTATGATGGCACATAGTGACTCAATAGCACATAACAATGATGACAAAGTTTGGAACTATGGCTTCAAAGCTCAGAAATCCATGTTTTGTCTCATAGGCTTCTAGCATGAAGCACAAGGTTCCTGGTATGCTGCTCATGGTGGATTCCTGAATTTCAAACGTCCAAGTCAATCAGGCCTATGCTTCAGCAAGGTTTTGATGTTTATTGGTTCAAACCTAAAACTGATTCTCATTTGTCTTTGTGGTGTGCTAGAATTCCTAACTGAGAAGTGCTTTCCTCTTTTCAAACAAGAGAATGAGGGCTAGAGATCCTTGGGCCAGGAGTCCTCAGGCAAGACTCCATTTCTCAGGGTGGTGTTTGCCAGTGGACCTTCTCCATGAGATCAACAGCCTTCTCTCTCTGTGGTTTCATTCCCTCCAATACCACCTTCCTTCTGCTGGTGAAATCAAATTTACCTCATTGCCTTGACTGATCTGCAAAGTAAATGTTCTGAGATTTCCAGACTGGAAATAGCCTGTCCTCTCTCCTTTCTACTTCTTTGTTATTCTAGTACTTTCCTTTTATGTTATAACCTCCCTTCTTGGCCTAGTCTTGATCTGCCAGGGACTCTCAAACTTAATTCCTCTGGTATCTAGAACCAAAACCCCAACTGTATAATTTTTGGGGAGGAAGGATTGAGAACTTCTCAAAAGTATACTTAAAACCCTGTTTGCATGTGCTTTACTATTCTTACAGATGAAAATATTTGTCTTGGCATGTTGAATATATGTGGTTACTGATGCAGATGTTGTCCCTACCTTATACATTATTCAGTTCTTTGGGGTTTATAAGAATGAATGCAATGTAGAGGGATAAAGGAGGAGAGGATAATTTCAATGTAAATGATGCAACTTCATGAATGCATGGGAAAATAGGGGAACATAACCAAAATATGCATATGAGTTTTACCATGTATTAGTCAAAAGGCTCCATAAACCTTGTACATTGATAAAAATGTAAGCAAAAGTGATGTAAGAGTGCCATAATGGAAAAATCCAATGCTGTATTGCTCTGTACCCCACCAACATTTGCCAATAAAGGGAGAAAAAAGAATATTTGTATAATAGAATATTATTTTCCATATCTCAAAAATAGTGGATGTTGGAAAAAACATGGACTTTGAAGTCAGACTAAGGCTAAATAAATCTGGATGACAAGCTAGTTTGGGCCCTGTGTGACTTGGAGTGAATTATTTTTTCTCTTTGAGTCTCAGCTTATCAGCTGTTAAATGAGGATAATCTTCCCACCTTGCTGAGTTGAGGTAAGATTTCAATCTGAGGATGAAGTGAAGCTCTTGGCATGGTGTCTGGTACATGGTAGGGCATCAAGGAAGGCATTACTTTTGTTATTATGAGAAATGTTATTTCTACAGTTTAAATTTAGCTTTGAGATCTCTTCTTTGAAGATGACTTTTTCACAAGGCCTTTCCCCTTCCATTGCATTCCATCCTAGCCTCTACATTCTTCTATTGGACTCTCTAGCCCATTCTCCACATGTGGCAATTCATGAACAACAACAACAACTACTACTACTACTTCTTCTTCTTCTTCTTCTTCTTCTTCCTCTTCCTTCTTCTCCTTCTCCTTCTCCTTCTCTGCATTCTCCTCCTCTGCCTCCTCCTCCTCCTCTGCCTCCTCCACTACCTCCTCATCTTCCTTCACCTCTTCCTTCTTCTTCACTTCTAGGCAGGTGTTCCACCAGTGGACCACACATCCTAGCCCATTTTTATTTTTTATTTTGAAACAGAGTCTCACTATGTGGTGTAGGCTGTCTCTGACCTTGAACTTGTGACCCTTTCTCCTCAAACTCCTGAGTCTCTGGGATTTGTAGGCATGCACCATGGTGCCAAGCTAGTCATAAACTTCTTAAAAATAGAAATGTAGTTTACTAAACTATGTCTCCATTCCTGCTATACACAACATGGATACATCTCCAGATGTACTGTTGAGTGAAAGAAACCATATACCAAAAATATATATACTTTTTTTGAAGTTAAAGAATAGGTAGAACTTATCTATTGAGATAGAGATCAGAGTAATGGTTGTCTTAGGGGAAGATAGGTTACTGCCTGTAAAGGTGCACAAAGGATGCTTCTAGGTACTATAATGCTTTAAATCTAGACTCTGAACTACTATCACAAGTGTGTGTGTATGTTTAAAAAATGTTTGATTTTTGTGTTTCACATTTGTACACTTTGTGTAGGTCATAATTCAATAACAGTTTTAAAAGATGTTTCCCAGTATGCAGGGCTTATTCAGCCTCTAGTAGTCATTCGGTAAAAGATAAAATAGCTAATGATGTGATGATGAAGAAGGTGATCAATCTTAATTATCATATGGCTATATTTTTTAAAAATATACATTTTGCAAAAGACAGTGGATATAATTCATAATTTATAGTTAGAGTTCACCCTATTATTCACAGCACTGCTTGAATCTTCACCTGTTTCAGAAACTATAGTAAATGAGGACAGGAAAACTTGTCACTTGGGGACAGTTCATGTCAGTAGCATGGCAAGAGGCATAGGAGAGAGAGGAATGCAGATTGGTGAGAAACCTCATTCTTTTTTTTTTTTTATGGACATTTTGAATGTACACCTTAATGTGATTCATTCTGACATGCTTTTCATTATGGCATTTCCATATATACATTTTGATGTACATTATTCATATAGGTGCCCCCTTACCCTCCCCTATGCTTCCCCCCCCTGAAACCCTCCCCATCTAAGTCTTCTCTATCATTTACTTGGTAATATTTTTCTATATGTACTTGGGTTCCAGTTCTGTTTAAGATAGAAATTTTTCCTGTAGTGAACTTTGTTATTATCTTGTCAGAACAATTGCATGCATTTTCTAGACCATTTATATTGACACCATTCTTAGCTTTTTTTTTTTCATTTTATTTTGATCCAACCTTTGAATAGGATTTTTCCTTCTTATAATTTTGATTCCACTCCCACACATGAGTGAGAACATGTGGTGTTTCTCTTTCTGAGCTTGGGTTCATTCACTTAAAATAATTTTCTCTAATTCCATCCATTTTTCTGCAAATGACCTTATTTCATTTTTCTTGATTGCTGAGTAGTATTCCATTGTGTATATGTACCATAATTTTTTATCCATTCTTCTGTTGAAGGGCACTTTGGTTGATTCCATATCCTTGCTATTGTGAAAAGTGCAGCACTGAACATGGAGATGCAGGTGTCTCGGTGGTATGATGACCCATCTTCCTTTGGGTAAATTCCCAGTATTGTTATAGCTGGGTCATACGGTAGATCTATTTTCAGTTTTTTAAGATATCTCCATATTGATTTCCACAGTGGCTGGACCAATTTACAGCTCCACCAACAATGTAAGAGTGTTCCCTTTTCCCCGCAACCTTGCTAGCATTTGTTGTTATTTGTTTTATTGATCCTCTTACTGGTGTAAGGTGAAATCTCAGAGTTGTTTTGATTTGCATTTCCCTAATGGCTAGAGATATTGAGCATTTTTTCATGTGTTTCATGGCTTTATGGACCTCTTCATTTGAGAACTGTCTACTCAGTTCCTTTGCCCATTTGTGTATTGGGTTATTTGTTTTTTGGGGAGTTTTTTTCTTGAGTTCTTTGTAAATTCTAGTAATTAGACCTTTATCTCATGTATAAAATGCAAAGATTTTTCCCATTCCGTGGGGGTTTCCTTGACTCTGTTAATTGTTTCTTTTGCTGTGCAGAAGCTTTTTAATTTCATGTAATCCCATTTATCTCTTCTTGTTGCAATTTCTTGAGCAATTGGAGTCCTATTAAGGAAATACTTTCCTATGCCTATATGATGGAGTGTATTGCGTATCTTGCCTTCTATAAGTTTTAAAGTTTCTGGAAAAACCTCATTCTTAAAGTTGAGTTTGTGTTGCCTCTACTCATTCTTTTCCCATTGTCCCTTTGTCCTTTTATCAATTCTACTTTGAGATGAAATCTGCAACTCTAATAGATGTTACCAACACTTGCGCAGCTACTCTACCAGATGGCATTTGAATCCCGGGTGTTCTATGAAAAATGGAAAGACCAAACACAACTGCAAATAAATGAAGGATGAATTAATCTTTATAATTAAATGCAATATTATTCTCCTTTAACTGATTTTAGCTTTCAAATTAGATTGCATGCTAATTTTTCAGTGAACAGTAATTGTATTAGTGTGGTTTTTTAAGATGTCTGAACAGTACTTAAAATAGATTTTGCCAAGTTACTGAGAGAAAAGTTATTAGAACTTTTAATCTAAACATCTCTGCAATCTTGAAGCTGATGATTGATTTATTTTTTGCCCCTTATCATCCTGGATCTAGGTGGCACTGGCCAGAAATTGGGTTTAATTCCAAATGTCTAAGGCACACTCAAAAACTTGTGGGGGAAAAGATGGTGACATAAAGCACATCTAATAGCATAATAGTGGTGACCACTAGAGAAACCTCTACAGAATATTGAAGTAGTTGATGAGCCTCCTTCTCATGAATAGATAATACAGAGTCTGGGGGTTCTATGCAGTGGACCCAGAAGCGTTGGGAAGGACCACAATATAGAGCAGAAAGCATCTCATACTTATTCATACCATGGTATCCCTACAGCCGTGTATCTCAACCCAGGGAAATATTACATGCCCAGGGGACATTTGGTAATATCTAGAGATATATTTTGGTCACATCCAAGGGAGGGTTATTACAAGTATTTAATGAGTAGAGCCCAGGGATGCTGCTAAACATCCTGCAATGTGCATGACAACCCCTTACAAGGAGCCCAAAATATCAATAGTGCTGAGCTTGAGAAACCTTGTGTTATGGTAGTGTTCATTATAATACAGATTCCTGGGTCCTCACCCAGAGACATTCTGACTCAATGGATCTAGAGTGATCCCCTAAATTTATATTTTGAACAAGCTCCCAAGTGACACTGATGCTGCTAGTCTTAAAGGCCAATCTTTGAGAAACCCTGCACTAGATGCCAGGACATCATGTTTGGGAAAGTGGCAGGTCAGCAAAAAACAAGAAAAGAAGACCCTCAACTGGATGGACTGACACAGGGGCTGCAACAATGGGCTTAAACATAAAAAAGATTGTGTGCCTGGTACGATGTTGGGTAGCATTTTGTTCTGTTTTACATATATGAGTGGGACCCTACTTGATGGCACCTAGCAAAACAAAAAGTAGATACTGATGAGAAAGGAATGAACAATGCATATTGGCATGTGCCCTATGACGTTCCCTCTTTTTGGAAAGCTATGTGACATTTCATACTTGCCTAGTCTAAACACTCACTCAGGTTACCTCATTTGATCCCTCCCATATTAAGGAGTTTGTTTAGAAGTTTTTAGGCAGTTAAGAATTGTTCCTGTCAGAGCTAAACCTTGCTGGAAAGAATAGTGGCAATTCCCACTCAATTGAACTGTTGATGAGAGAAGAGGATGTGTTTATTTAAGTTAATCTCCAGCTTGCCTCCTGTTTAAATAAGTAATTTAACGATGGGAGGAGGATTAAGTAGCTGATTAAATTTCTCTGAGAAATGTTAGGTGTTAGGCCTAGGTATTGCAGGTGCATTTCTAAAGCTCTTTGAGTCTCGACATTTGAAAATGCCTTTTCATGCTTTTTTTCTTCCTCCTCAAGTCTGCATTGATTTTTTCCATGGCATTTAATTCCTATTTTTGGTTAATATTTGTATATTGTCTCTGCTTTAAAACTCAGATGTTTACCTCAATAAAACATGAATTTTCATAATGAATTATATAATTATTTAAATAATTATTTAATCACGTGTTTATATCTTGAAACTTTCAAAAAAAATCAACCCTTGTACCTTATTTTTTCCTTGCTGTCTTTACTATTAGGCTTAAAAAACTTGGTAACCTTTTATGTGGAAAAGGAGTTGGCGGACTTTTTCTATAAAGGGCCAAATAGTAAATGTTTGAGGCCTTGTACGGGCCAGATGGTTTCTGTTGCAACTACTCAGCTCTAGTATTGTAACATCCAGAAGGCCATGACCATATGTGTATGAGTGTAACTGTTGTCAGGCAGGAAAAACTTTTTTTACCCCTTTAGGTTTAATATTTGGGGTCCTGAAAATTATAGTGACAAAACATGGATTGGAAAGAGAGCGAGCAAATGAGAGAGAGAGAGAGAGAGAGAGAGAGAGAGAGAGAGAGAGAAGAGAAGAGAAGAGGAAAGAGAGAGAGACAGAGAGAGAAACAGAGAAAGTCAGCTTCCAGGCAGGATAGCCCAAAACTGTGATTAGATTTGGGGGCATCCTTACTGTTTAAGAATGAGAAGGGGAGCATTGGGGTATATCTCAGTGTTAGGGCTCTTACCTAGTACGTGCAAAGCCCTGGGGGTTCCATCCTTGGCATCCCCCCCCCAAGAATGAGAGAGTATAAGTAAACAGTGGAATATGACTGAGAAATACATGTGGGAACCTAATGGGCTGGGGTTTTGCTCAGTCGGTAGAGTGCCTCTCTGCACTCTGTAAGGCCCTGGTTGCACTCTGTAAGGCCCTGGTTCAATCCCCAGCACTGCAAGAATGGGAGAAGGACCTGGCAGCCCACTCTCAAAACAACCAGCCATCGAAAGCTATGAATAGCGAGAAGCACCGACACAGTGCTGGGCATGACACAGTGTCAGAGAGTGTTTCGCTGAGTCCGACCCCACCCGACTTGATGCACATAACAACAACAATGAAAGGGAAGGTTTGTTCCAGTAAGTTCTGTTTGTGCAAATTCTTATCCTGGTACCAGTTTCTCTTGGGTGATGTGAGGGACCCATCCCCCATGTACAGGAAGCCTGCCTTAAAAGGAGGGAGGGAGTTATGACACTTGAATTCTTTTGGAAGGCTCTGTTTTTAGGTAGATAAGGAGAATACAGAAAGCTTCTTCATGCTTCTGTTGACTCTCAGATGCCTTGAGATCAAAATAATCCTTTGCTGCAGTAGCATAATCTGGACCAAAAAATCTTGACTCACAAAAACAGGTGGTAAGCTGATTTGGGCCTGTAGACTGTAGTTTCTGACCCCTAGTGTAGAGCCCTGTGTGTGAGACAGAGGAAAAACATAATTGACTTTGGCTTTTATAAAAGCTTAACTATGATATAGGATTTTCTAGGCCCTTGGGCTTTTATCATTTTGATACATCTGGATAAATGAGTTTGGCTCATTGAGGTTTAGGATATTCATGTGAGCAGGTCTAACAGCTGTTCTATCTCTAAAAATTTTGTGAGCAGTTTGCTACACGAAATTAAAACTACTAAAAACATTGATTTAAAAGTTGTATGATGAGGCCACTCTCTTGTTCAATTTTAAAGGAAATAAAAGAAAGTTGCCTCTATTTTTAAGGTAATATTGCCCCAACTATCAAGAGGATGTGTATGGCTGTTTTATGGATTAATGCTAGGATAGTTTTGGTTTCTGAATTCTATGCCATTACCTGCTCTATCTATTTTAGTGTCTTTAATTCTGTTGGGGTACAGGACTCACACGAGTGAGAAGAACATTACAAGATACCAGGAAAGTGTTTAGTGCCAATATGACTACATTCTGATTTAGTTGTTCCCAAGTAGTTCCCTTTTGCAGGCTGGAGAAACTGCCTACCTCCAAGATACATGGAGTTGTCATTTCTAGGAGGCTAGATGTTGCTGGTTTAGGGTTTGGAATTTGTTTTCCTAGAATATTGTTCATATCAGACAGTAATGGTCAGAAGTTGTCCACCATACTGGGACATTACTGACACAGGGTTAAGGATGATGACCTGAAATCTGAGCATTCTTGTCTTCTAATTCTTATAGCAACCAGAACTGTGATTTGCATTTATGAAGCCCTCTGATTCATGGAGATATTTATCTCTCTTCCACCTCAGCATGATGCAGTAGCTTGTGAACCACACCCAGAAGCAATTTGCAAAATTGAAGTTTTTGAAGAATCACAATAAATCCGTGCCATTTTTATCAAGAGGATAAAATTTGATTTATTAAATAACTTCATTGTTCTTATTTGTGGGATCCTGATAGTCCCAAAGGATATTAAAGTCTTTTCCCAGGCTCATTTTCATCAATACCATTAGCTCTGCTTAGGGTAAGATATTAGTTAATCATGTGTTTAGCTTTATGGCATGTTTTCTGAAGTAGTGTAAACTGGCATGTTTTCTGAAGTAGTGTAATTCCTGTATAGTTTCTTGAACTTCTGGGTGCTTAAAGCTTAGGTTTTTGATTGGTATTTAATAATTATTTCAGAACTCATCAGAGAAAATGAGTCTTTGGCATGGGTAAGCTTGACTGAAGCTTTTAAAGCCATTGTAAACTTAAGAAAGTTGCTGTATAAATTGTGAAAGGGCAGTGATCAGTTCCATTTTTTTTCTTGTATTGATTGAATTAATAAAAAGGAAAAAATATGTAGACTAAACACAAAGCTATTTAGTTAAGTGATTAATGTGATCCCTTTGATGTAACACATGCAAGACATTTGAGAATTCACCTGTCTTTCCTAAACAGCCAAGTCAGTGGGGATTAAAACAAATAAGCTTTCTGTCTTGCTTTCTGTTGATCAGCTTAATACTAAGTGGCTTTGAAAATTCAGGAGCAAAGCAGTCAGCCTAAGCAATCTTTACATCAGTTCGGTCATCTATGTAAAAATTACATGCTGTTTCAAAGCTCACAGCCAAATAAGGTAGAATTATATCTGGTTCTGTTCTTCCCTCCAGCATTATCAAGTTGTAGTATACCTTGTGGAAAATTCTGGGAAGGCAGAAGTGATTTGAGAGTTTAAATCATGTTGTGTATTAAGTTTTCAATGTTCATTGGTTTTCTGAGTTCATTTGTGATAGCCCTTGTCTCTCTCTTAAAGTAATAATCTTTACTTTGTGAACTCTTTGTTGTCTCCACAGAAATTACCCACAATTTTTAAAGTTCTAGCCCTAAGACTTTAAGGCAAGACATAAATGCACAAGCAACTATGATTTATTGTATGTGCCTGGTAGTAATAGCAAAGAGCAAAACCAAACCAAATTAAAAAAACTTAGGTAAGCCATGCATGTATATACATACATACATGCACATGAACCATGCTGTCGAACATGGATCAGTTTGGGAAGCATTGTTAAGCGCTTACTGTGTAGTAGGCACTGTGCCACAAGTTGAGACAACTCAATGAACAATCTACCCTCGTTAAATTATCTATGTTGGCTTAGTAAACTATGGCTCTTGGGCCATATTTGGCATGCTGCCTGTTTTTTTTATATGATTCACGATCTATGGATGGATTTTACATTTTAAAAGGCTATAACAACTCAAAAGAAGACTACTGGTATATCATGGTACATGAAAGATATTAGGTTCAAGTTTCAGTGCCTATAAATAAAGATTTATTGGAACACAACTGCAGCCGCTCATTTATGTGTTATCCTAGGTTGTCTCTGCTTTCCCAGTTGTAATGGCAGAGGTGAGTAGTTGTGACAAACACCATATTGCCCACAAAGCCTAAAATATTTACTATCTGGCCTCTTACAGAAAAGTTTGCTAACCTCTGACCCATGTCAACCTTCTTCCTTAATCCTTTCATTATTCAATACTTGCTTCAAGTCTCTCATTCACTTTATTGGTATTAGAAGTAATTGTGTTGATATTCTACAGACAAGGAAACTGAAGAACAGACAGATTCAGAAAATTAAGGTACCGCTAATGCTTTATATTAGCAATAATTGTAAGTTGTCAGAGAAGGGTTTTACACAGGTTTTTAAAAATAAAAATGCAGTGAGTCATGGATCATATTATATACTTTATGTTCCTTTAGCACTCAGGAGACACCTAATCATAGGGTAAATGTTCAATAAGTGCTTGATTGACTGAAATACCTTATAGTAGCCCCCCATATCCATGGGAGATATGTTCTAAGAATCCTAGTGGAAACCTGAAACCATGAAGTGCACTGAACCCTATATACACTATGTATTTTCCTATACATGTATGCCTATGATAAAACTTAATTTATAGATTAGGCACAGTAAGATAAGAGCAACAAAAGCTAAAAATAGAGCAATTATAATAACATAATAAAATTATCTGAATGTAGTTTTTCTCTCTCTCAAAATATTTTATTGTACTATACTCACCTTTCTTTTGATGATATGAAATCATGCAATGCTTATATGATGAGATGTAGTGAAATCAATAATGTTGTAGCCACTGGTATATAGTATTAGGCTGACACATGAAGATTACCTGAACACAAGCACTGTGCTACCATAGCAATCTGATAACTGAAATGGATCCTAAGTGACTACTGGGTGGGTAGCATATACAGCATGAATGTGTGGGACAAAGGGGTGATTCATATCCCTGGCAGGGCACAATACAATAGTGCAAGATTTCATCATGCTACTCAGAATGGCACATAGTTGAAAACTCATGAGTTGTTTATTTTCCATTTAATATTTTCAGGTAATAGTTGACCATGTGTAATAGAAACTATGGAAAGTGAAACCATGGATAATGGGGGATTACTGTATATTAAAACTATAGTTTTGTTTGCCATCAAGAACTAATTGCAAAGCCAGACATTATAGAACATATCTGTAATCCAAGACTCAAGAGATTTAGGTGGAATGATCACAAGTGCAAGGCGAGCTTGTGTTTACATAGTGAGTACCAGGCCAGCCTGGGTTACATAGCAAGACTTGTCTCAGAAACCAAGAAAGAAAGAATAAAAACCCAGGATTTAATTATGATGGATTTTATAGCTTGTTCTATTTTTCCAGAAGGTTTGCTAGGTTCTCACAAAGATTCTCTCTGGTTTTCTTCATTTTTTGGCCTCTGGTAAGATCAATTAATATGGAAATATACCTTGATGTGAGCAGTACCAAATGATGTTGCTGATCATATTTTAGACATTTTCTATTTAAAGGTTAAGTATAAAGTATAATCTTTAAAATTTTCTAATACTACTGATGACATTGATCAGAAAGAGTTTATCAACAAAATTTCTCATTATATGAATCAATATTTATTGATCTTTGATCACTTGTTTTGTGCTTGACATTGTAGTCCATGCAGGGAACACAATGATGATTAAGTGGAATAGACTATTGGCTTAATTTGAGTAGTATCAGAAATAAAGTCCTCTCAGCTAGAAAAATCTCCTTTATAATTGGATTTATCCCTTTGAATAATAAATGACTCTTAAATATAGCTATTTCTCACAGTTAATGCGTTAGATTGCTATTACTCACTCACATTTTATTATAAAGCAGTTTGAGGCCCCAGTGACAGCTAATGGATTAGCTTCCTTGATGGAATGATGGTTCTGGTGGATGAAGAGGGAGGGGAGAGATGACTCTGGAACACATAGTATTGCCAAACAGAGGGCAACTTGGGCATGATGTGAGAACAAGTGCCATAAACACATAGGGCTTGCTAGATGTTGAGGGGGAAAATGAAAGAGAAAGGGGGAGAAGATAGAAACCGAGATGGTGAATGCTAAAGACAACCTTATTTTTTATCCTTTTTAGAGTTCGATTTTGTAGTACATCTTCTGTCTGTTTTCAGAGGCATGCATATAGTGGCCTGTAAAAGAATCCCCCAACTTTTTGCGGGGAAGAGTGGTAAATAGCCTGGGTTCTTCTGGCACATGCACAGTCTGGCTTTGCTACAAAAATCTTCCACTGTCCTACAATAAGCTTGTAGGTATACCTGTCTCTCCACTGACCACAGGATTGCCTAACAGTTTCTCTGTCTTGCCATATTCTCTCATCATCTCAAGTACAGCCCCTTGAAACTGGACATAGAGCTAAAGAAACTGAAATTATTTTGCAGGATATTTCAGGTGTGTGGTTAAAGGTAAATCTGGCCTGGGCCTCCTTCCTTGAAAGAGTCTTCAAACAGGCTTACAACAGTGACTCTGAATTCTTGGGGAAATCATGTTTC
>VMDO01019559.1:0-39400 GCA_007922755.1 Pedetes capensis
GGTTAGTACCTGGATGGGAGACCGCCTGGGAACACCAGAAGCTGTAGGCTTGGGAGAAGGACCTGGCAACCCCCTCCCAAAAATCAATCTGCCATTGAAAACCCTATGAACAGCAGAGAAGCACTGACAATAGTGTTTCCCCTGTTGTACGGAGGGTCGCTATGAGTCGGATACCGACTCGATGGCACCTAACAACAACAACAAACCCTGCTTCACTTCAAAGATCTGATGGGATTGGATGCCACAGTACCACAGCTGCAAGCAGAGTATGATAGAATAGGTATTACTGAGAAATAGGAGCTCTCATAAAGTTAGTCCAAGAGTGGCATCATTTGTAGGGTTGTATCCGTGACCATCTCTAACAACTTTCCATCTTTGACATGTTTAGATAACCTATATTAACCAATGGATGCAGAGACATACATACTCCAGAATGGTATGTGTAGTCGGTGGTTAAAAAGTGTGGGTCTGAAATCAGCTTAGTCTGAACCTAGCTCTCCCACTTATGAACCGTGCCTGGGAGAAGTACTTAACCTTTGTCAATCTGTTTCTTTATCTATAAAAAGGGACTAAACACAGTACCTCCTTCAGAATTTTACTGAAATAGTAAAATGAGATATTGTTTGCCAAAGGCAGTACTGGAACATGATTAATTCTCAATAAATGTGCATCAGGTTTACTAAATGGGAGAAGAACCCACTCCCAAGGCAATCCCGAAATGATCAGGCATTGAAAACCCTGTAAGGGTCGCTGTAAATTGGACACGACTGGGCGGCACCTAACAACATAATATGCATACTAATTCTGTTATTGGCATGCCTATGGGACCTTGTACAATCTCTGGGTTTGCCTCACAGCACCCACTGTTCAGTTCTTGTGCTTGGTTGCTCCTTGGCTATGCCTATAGGAGAAGCACCGCATGTGTGACTCATGTCATGACCTGCTCTGCCTCTAGCCACACACCTGCACAGGTGTTTCTTTTCTGTGGTCAACCGTTCTGTGGTCTGACTCCAGCAGCCCCAGCCCTACATCCAGTCACTGGAGAGTGGTTTGTTCATGTGCGTGGCACCAACTCTATATGGAAAAGTGTTGGTAAGCAAATGGCAGGGATTTTATAGCATCTCCAGGGAGTGGTAAACTACAGGGAGGAAAAGCCGTGTAAAGCAGTCAGAAAGGCAAGAAAAGAGAGTCAAATCACACCATCACCAAGTCTCAGTAGTTCGCAGTGTGAAATTCCAAATCAAAATGAAAAAAAGCCAACCAAATATTTTCACGAATGTCTTTAGCCTCAGACACCTGGTTTGGAAACACGCTACCACCTGGGCTACATTAAACCTGCAGAAAACCCAGGAAGGAAATCCAGTTTGTGAGGCCAGAAAAGGGTGTGCTCCTGGCTCCTTAGGTCAAACAGCAGGCTGTAAATGACTCTTTTCAAAACAGACACATTACTTCCCAAGATTGCGGCCTGCCACAAAAGAAGGTACACACAGCAGTTGTTCCCAGCAAGGGTTATACTATATGGCTATTAGGGGGAACAGAAGCAGCTTGATTCTCGCCAATGACAGGAAATAAGGTCAAGTAAAGATAACAGGTCTTTGAATTAAAGAGCCTTTAAACACACATCCTGGCCTCACGGCTTCAGTAGTGAATAAGAATTATGGAATGAAGCCTTGGATTCTCTTATTCCCTTTAAGCAGGACTCCTGGAACACACCCTCTGCCTGAGTCTTGTGCAGGGCAGGCACCAGCTTCTTCATACCTTTGGCTGTTTATGTTCTCCTTCCTTACTACTGAGAGACCTGGGCCAGCATTTCGTCACCAGTTAAACATCTAACAAGAAGCATATTTGATACCCTTGGTTACTAGTGGGATCTGGGCTAGGGTTGTGTCACTGGTTAAAAATCTAACAACAAATACATATTTAATAGAATGGGTGGCAAACATTTTAAGATTTAGAGATCAGGATTGCATTGCCTTTAGGTAATGAAGTAGGGAAATTGTAGACCTAGCAATCATGGGAAGTATATGGCTATTTTTCCATGTTTTCTTTTTGAACTTTTTTTATTGGTAATTTTTAATGTACAACGTCATGGTTCTCATTATGACATCTCCATACATGGATTTCATGGTACACTGCTTATGTTCAATTTCCCCTTACCCTCTTATGATCCTCCTTCCCCATGCCCCATCTCCCCACCAGTTTTTTAAGGACAAGAAAGAGAATGAGTTCAGGAAGAAGGAGAAAAAACAAACTAACAAATAACGAAACAAACATACATCAAAAGGTGTTTGTCATATAGAGAAACACCTAGTTTTTAGTCCAGATTCCCTGCCCTATTGTGCAGACTATATTTATTATATACCCACCTCAACCTCCCCGCTCCTTGAGAGGAGGAAGGAACAAAAGGCAGAAATGTAACTCAAGCAACCCATTATAGCATTAAAAAAAATCAGTCTGGTTAATTCAGTTAGCCAACTGGCTCTCCTACAAATACCAACTGGTTGACTAAACTCAACTTTTTTTTGGTCCTTGCAGACAGCAGTTCTGGTACATGTGACTATAAACCTGGGTTAGCTATTTTCTCCTGTAATGACTGAAAAAAGGACACAGATTTTTCTTTTTACATTTCCCTTTTCTGATGATTAAAATAGAAAAAGAAAAAGACTTCGATTTTCATAGATAAGCCTGGTGACAACCTAATTCACAGAGGTTGTTAAAAGATTAAATGAGATAATCCATATAACGTTTTTATCCCGATGCCTGGCACAGAGAAAGGAAGAGTTCTGGAGATGTTAAATCTTAAGTTTGTTGTCATTGTGATCTTTGTGGCCACCATGTGCCCTTACTGACTTCATAGAGAATGATTAAAGAGTTTTATAAATTCCAAAACAGTAATAATATATCCATTATGTAATGAGTGGTTTGAAGCCTGGCTGAGTTTTCTCAATAGATAGATCTTTGGTTCTTTGGGTTTTACGTAAATTAAAGGCACAATTGTAGGTTCTCATGACCCTAAGTTACCTAAAGATTTTTTAAAATGTATAGAACAACTTTCTTTTTCTTTTTACAAAGCAACCCATGTTCATTGGTTTTTTTAATAGACGAATGTTAGCAAAAAGAAGAAAATAATTGGTAACTCCACCACTCAGGGATTACTATATCCACATTTTAGTGAATTATTGTTGCACATGTTTTGCAACTTTTCACCTAATTATGTACCAAATCACATCATTAACTGCTCTTCAGTGTCATGTTTTATGGAAACAGAGGATTCGATATACAGGCACCTCATTTATTTAAGCACAAATGTCCTCTAATATGGACATAGAGACTGTTTCCAATTTTTCCACTATCCAATAATATCATTGTTAAACAAACTCAAAATCACCATATTCCAAGATGTGGTTTCCAGTTTCTGGGCTATCACATCACATCTGCTGAAGCCTGTAGGTTTTTCAGGAAGTTAGAAATTCCCTACATCCAAAGCTAGCACCAAAGACACTCCTTCAAAAGATTGAGATACTACATTGCTGTCTTATTCCCAGGGAGAAGCAGCAAAACTGGGGGCATTTTCTTGACAGCTATTACCATGTGTGAGGTGCCCTGAAAGGGTACTCCCACCCTTTTCAAATTTTCCCCTAATCATAGGCAATTTCCTCACTGCAGCAGCAACCTCACCTTCCATGAGGACGTCAAAAGTGCATCACCCAAATAGATGGCCCCTGAGACAAGGGGAAATTTCACACGTGTGTGCTGCACAACGCTCTAGTGTCTTTACACAATGTCTCACACTCTGCTGAGGGGAGAAGTGATTGGGTAAGGCCTTTTCCTGTTTAACCAGGACTTGGACTCATTTGAAGGATATATATGTGACTTCATTTGAAACTGAAAACAGATTATTTGCTTTTTATTTGCAGTACTGGGAGCTGACCCCAGGGCCTCACTCATACTTTGAAAGTGCTCTACCACTGGACTGCATCTCTCTGTCCATTTAAAGTTTTTTTTCCTTATCTTGAGATGGGGTCTCACTAAGTTACACAGGCTGCCTCTGGCCTCAAACTCTTGATCCTCCTGTCTCTGCCTCCTGAGTTGCTGGGATGACAGGTGTGTGCCTCCTTGCCCAGCAAGACAGATTATTTTGGCAAGAGTGGGGATTTTAAAGGGATTTGGAGGTATGAGATGGCCGGCTGCATAAGGAGAAATGGCTCAGAAAGCACAGGAGAGGGCCATGGGAAATGTTGGTTGGCTTTTCAACTTTAGTTTTGACCTTGTCCAATTCTGGACACAGCTGCCCAGTAAGTGAGGGGTGTCTCCTGGGTCCCTCCTTGCTTTTTCACTGCCCCCAAACATTTAGGAGCATCATGGACTTCATGGGGGAACTCTGACTCCTACAGTGTCTGTTGCTCAGGCCAATTTTTAGGGAATCTTCACCACAGGATAGAGGTAGGCCTAGTCCCTGTCCAGGAGGAAGGGAAGGCTTTTCTTCCTGGTGGCAGGCAGAGGTCTGTAGGGAGGTGATTGTTACTGTTGTGATAAAGCACCTTCCTGGGAGTAAAGCTGGTATTGGAGAGAGCTTTGAATAAGGACTATCTAGAAAAGTCACCAGTAGAGTTGTCAGAGAAATTTTAGGACACTGTTTTTTTAAATTTCGGAAATGAGGGTGTATAGCTCAGTGGTAGAGCACGTGTGTAGCATGCTCAAGGCCCTGGATTTGGTCCCCAGCGTTACAAAAAAAAAGTTTATTTTCAGATACACCACAAATAATTGTTTAGTGGAAATATGTCTGATGCTGGGGCTGGGGTTTAGCTCAGTTAGCAGGGTGCTGCTCTGTATTCTCTGAGGCCCTGAGTTTGATCCCTAGCACTGCAAAAATGGAAGAAGGACATGGCAGCCCACTCCGGAAGCAATCCCAAAACAATCAGCCATTGAAAACCCTATGAACAGCAGAGAAGCACTGACATAGTGCTTGGCATGGCACAGTGTTGGGGAGTGTTTCATTCTGTGGTACATAGGGTCACTATGAGTCAGACCCAACTTGACAACCCTAACATGTCTGATACAAACAAAAAGCCCTGAGTGTACGGTGTCTTATATTTATGATTTCCACTATCTCTTATAGTTGTTTTTCTTACATAGGGAACAAGCTCATTTTGCCTTTCCAGGACACAGAGCTCACATATAAGGACAGGATGTGTGTGCGTCCACTCGAGTGAGGCCTATCAGGCCAGGGTGTTTAACTCCCTGTGGCTGTCAGCCTGGATGTTTTATAGAATGAATGAAGAATAGACGCTCTTTTTGAGTCATCCAGTGAGTGTGTTGAGGGGAGACTATAGAGAGAGTGACTGCTGGGTCAAGTTCACAGTGCTGGGCACTGGACAGGTTCAAAGAACATTAGGTATTCATTCACCTATTGCTCATTCACATACATGTTCAGTGAACAGCATGGTTATTATCATTATTAACAATTCAATGCTTACTGTGTTTGTGGTTTTTTGAGTTTGTAAATAGCAATGTGATATATACCTTTGTAGTTTATCTTTGCACAAATTCTTAGTCATTTCCTTAGGATAATTTCTAAAATTTATTTTATTTTATTTTATTTTTTGTGGTACAGGGGGTTGAACCCAGGGTCTCGTGCTTGCATGCTTTGCAAGTGCTGGACCACTGAACTGCACCCCGGCCTATTTTTTTTTTTTTTTTTTGCTTTTTTGAGACAGGGTCTCACTAAATTACACAGACTCCCTCTGGTCTTGAACTTGCGATCCTCCTGCCTCCCTCTCCCAAGCTGCTGGGATTAGAGGTGTGCACAACCGCGCCCGGCCATAATTCCTAAAATTTTATGTTGCTGTTGTTGTTAGGTTCCCTGGAGTCATATCTGACTCACAGTCACCCTATGTACAACAGAACAAAACACTCCCTGACATTGTGCCATGCACATGATCTTTTTTACGTTTAAGCCCATTGTTGCAGTCACTGTGACAATGCATCCAGTTGAAGGTATTTTTTTTTTGTTGTTGTTGTTGACTCACCACTCTCTCAAACATCATGTCCTTCTCCACAGATTGGTCCATCCTGACAACCTGTCCAAATTCATAAGACACAGTCTAGCAATCCTTGCTTCCAAGGAGCACTCTGGTTGCACTTCTTCTAGGACAGATCTGTTGGTTCTTTAAGCAGTCTGTGGTATATTCAATATTTGTCTCCAGCACCACAATTCAAAAGCATCAGTTTTTCTCCCATCTGCCTTATTTGCTGTCTAGGTTTCATAAGCATATGATGTGACTGAAAAGTTTTTTTTTAAATCCTTACCTTATGTGCATATTCTAACATCTATCAAATAACTTGTACCAGTCTTGGTCCAGAAGTGTGAATGTAGGCCAGGTGTGGTAGCACACACCTGCAATCCCAGCACTTGGGAGGCTGAGGCAGGAGGATTGTGAATTTGAGGCTAATGGCAGCCTGTACAACTTGGAGAGAACCTGTCTCAAAAAACAAACAAAAAGCTAAAACCACCAACCAAACATCCAACCAAACAAAAAACAAAAGTATGAAAGTGTTTTTAGGCTACTGAGTCATAGAACTTCATTTGACAAATATTTGTTGAACACCTGCTATGTTCTAAATTCTGGAAGACAAAGATGGACTAAAACATATAGTGATTTCAAATAAGGGTACCCCAAATTGTAGGTCACAGAATTAAAGCCCATAAATCATCATCTAGTATTAAATAATAAATGTATACAATATACATAATTTATATTACTAATGAATTATTTAAAATATAAACATAGGAAGGTAAATAATATATGTTATACACACATGCATATACATACAAGTGCTTTGCTATCATGTCATGATATATACCTTAAAATTTTTCAAATTGATTCCCATAGTAGAAAAGATTAAGGAAGGCAAAAGCAGTGCGGTGACTGAGAGCCTTAGTGGTGAAGTCAAATCAATGTGGGTTTAAGTCCTGACTTGATCTCCTGCTAGCTCTATGACATTGGGCAAATGACTGTAATTAACTTCTCTAAACTTTGGTTTCCTTATTACAATAAAAAATAGTAATTCTCTCATAGGGCTTATGTGAGGATTAAATGCAATAATCTAGTACTCTATGTCTGGTAAAGAGTTGATGCTCAGTAAGTACAAGCCTAAAACAAACTTTAAGAAATTAGTCCTTAATGGGTAGATTATTAGCTCACTGGAATTACAAACAGTTCATGTATTCCTGAAGTTAGTGATTCCGTTCAATGAAACCTGACTTACTTTGGGAATGATACCTCTGAACCTACTAGAGTGGGGGCTTAGACAACTTCTTTGCAAACACCTAAGGTACTCTTTTATCTAATATATTTTTAAAGTTTTAACTGAAACATAGTAATTGTATATATTAATGGGGTGTAGTGTGATATTTCAATACCATTCAGGGTGCTCTTAAAGCTCTGCCCTTCTGCTCTTGTCCTCTATGCACTGATCCCATCTCACATCCCACTTGCTCCTTACTGTAATCTCATTTCCAACCTCAGCAATCAACTAGGAGGGCTCTTAATGCAGATCACCAGACATCTTCTGACTGATCTGTATGGCTTGTGACACTCTGATGACTCCTTGCATTTTTGGGTAAGGATTGGTCAATTTTCTTTTTTGTGTACCCAAGGGTGTGGTGACTACCAGTAGATAAAGCAATGGCAGAAAAGAGAAGGCTTGAGGAAAGACATGTTTGGGAAAGCTATGTTTTCACCTGGGTTTCTTTTAAGAATGAATATGATACAGAGAAATTTTAGTGTGAAATATTGCTACATTTTTTAGAAAATGAGAAGCATCTTTGACATACTTTTTTTTTTTTCCTCATGGCGCTGAGGATCAAAGCCAAGTGCTCAGTGCATGCTAAGTAAGCACTATACTAACTGAGCTAAATCCGCAGTCTGCTTTTATGACATTCTTAATGTTCCCGTGTAGAGTCAGAAATTTAGAATTACTCACGTATTTACCATTTTCTTTATTCTCATCATTTTTGCATCTCAGACGTTCCTTTGGGGTAATTTTCCTTCTTAAGACATATCCTTTAAGAAGCACTTTAAGTTATGATATGTTGGCTACCACCTTCTCAATTTGTGTTTACCTAAAAATATCTTTACCCTATTCTTGAAGGATAGTTTGAATTACAATTTTAGGATGAAAGTTATTTTCTCTCAGCACTTTGAAGATTTTATTCAAATGTCTAGTGACTTCCATCACTGTTGTTGTGATGTCTGCTGTTAATCTATTTTCCATTCCTTTGGAGGGTTCTGTCATTGCATTCAGAATACTTTTAGATCTTCTCTTTGTCTAGAATTTACCCTGATTTTAATTTATTGGAATTCCTAAGTAAAGGATTGGAATCTTATGTCAATTTTGGAAAATTCTCCACATTCTCTCATTCTGGAATATTCTGCTGGAATAGCAATTAAATGTCTATGGAAACTTCTCACTGTCCTTTTGCTTACTTATCTTCTCTTTCATATTTTTTGCTCTTCTTTCCATATATCTTCTGTGTAATTTCTTCAGATATATTTAGTTCCTTTAGCTCTGATCTTTCTATGTTGTGGTTTAACCCTTTCATTTAATTTTTCATTTTAATTTGTAATATATATTTACATATATAATAACATGACATATCTATCTCCACCATGGCTGGGACAATTGAGGAAACTATACAATGATGTTCACCATTTTCCCCTTCCCATATGGACTTTAAAGATGACAGCATGAGGAAATGGACCAAGAAACACAAAAATTATATACAAGTGACAGTGATGGAGTTTGGAGACCAGGGAGTCCAGGGATCCTGCTCTCTCCATTACTTCCTCACCAACCTTTTCCTATCCAATCTGAATGACAGCCAGAAAACTGAGTGGCCATTTAGGAGAGAAGCATATATACACCTCATCCCCCCACAGGCACATCAGATGCCAAGAGAGGATTACAGATTCTTGCTCTCTAGAACAATTAGTTGTCATCTTGACCCTTTGTCATAACTAGCAGGTTGAATTCAGTAAGATTCAGGACAAGCTGGTGATAACTAAATTGATGATAGTTGTTACAACCCCTTTCTTTCACCTGTTCATGAATCAGTACTTTTTTCTCTCCTTATCAAAAAAGAGCTGGGTTACTGAGTTCCAGGAAGACAGATTTCTCATCCTTCTTTCTCTAAACACTTTTCTCATCTTCCTCCAAGGTGTGCCATCTACACCTGCTGCTCCAGCCCTGCAGAAGCTACCTCAGTTTATCACCTTTCTTCATCTCTCCCTAACAATACACCTGACATTTGATCACATATGAGACATGGATCTCCACATGGGCATGACTAAACATGTTTCCTCAGGCTCATCAGCATTGCTGCCCAAAGATCAGCATTTTAGAAGCTAAGGTCCAGATATAGGCCTGAGAAAGTGGGTAGGGTTAGAGGCAAGAAACTTTCATGGCTAACTTCTTTAGAATTTTTATTTCTGACTCTCAAGACCATGATACCTATAAAGTTCTGTTGCATGAATTTATAGCCCTCAAATCTCAAACAACTTCTCTCTTCATGTAGCCCTCAAATGATTCCCCTCTATAGTTCCTACCCAGTATTATAAAGTGGAAACTCACCCATGGGCCTTCTTTACTTTTAGTTTTACAATGAACAGTACAGAATTTTTCAGCTAGCAGGCACAGGATTTTAGAATCATTATCAATCTTTCACAATTAACTCTATTTTACAGATGAGGAAACAGAAATTCAGAGAAGCTAAATGACCTGACCAAGGTTATACATCAGTACTGCTAAGACAGCATGGAACTAGAATCCATATATCTTGATTCCTAAACCAGTACTCTTTCCACTATCTTATGATACTTTCAAAAGTAATATGCTAGAAGAGAGACAGAAGATGTCCATTATCCATGAATAATGTTCTTCAATCCTTACGTTATTTGAGAGCCAGGACAAAATGTAGCAGATAGTAAAGGAGGTTAAGTGAGCACTGTAGTTTTAGGCAAGCAAATCAGTTTTTCTTTTTGAGGGTTCTCTAAACCTGTCAGAATGGAAACATGAAGCAACAGTAGCCTAAGGGACAAAACACTTAGAAGCACAAAACATATGTCTCGTTCAATCTACCTTTCCCAACTATGTCAGGTTAGCCTTTGGATGTTAAACCTGCCACATTACTTCAAGGCTTAGCCTAACCAATTTTGGGGCATTTTCTTCCAGAAGGAGAAATCATATGTCCCCAATTTCTCACAGAAGAAAAAGAGTTTGCAGCATTATCCAATCCTAGACTTTTCTATTTCTAGGCCCCCACCTGGGCTACAGTGAGGGTGTGGACATCTCAATTTAACTCAGAGCCCCCCTTGAACCTACATTACCTTCAGCAGGCCCCAGATGATTAAAAATTTTTCTGAATAGAAAGCTGAGATCTGGGTAGATGCCCATTCCATCCCTGCCTAGAATATAGAAAAGTCCAGTGGGTGAGGAAGTGGAGCAGAGGGGGGTCCAGGTTACCCCGAAAGCTTGCTGGTGATGAGCAAGGACTTTCTCTGGGGCAGATCCTGTGGGGTGGGCATGTGGTCAGCAGTCCCCAGATTCTTGTGTAGTCCTGCACTTGGCATCTGCTTATTCTTCACCTTGGCTTTGGCCATGTTGTAATCTCCCGAGTGAAAGTATTATTATCCTTTCTGGAGTCTCTTCATGAGGAAGTTGGAGCCTCCAGGCTTTTGTCCTAGGCTTAGATATTTGGCCTTTGCTTTGCCTCCTCAGCTCTCTCAAGGAGAATACCTTGTTTCTCTTGTGTGTCCTGCTTCTCTTTGCTAGTCTCTTCTGCAAGGTACTCTTCTTGTTGTTTCTGGGACATGCCAGGACGGAGACTTTGGAATGTGGGGGCCCCAGAAGTCAATCACAGAAGGAAATGGGGTGGGGAAACAGGGACAACCTCCACTGCTGCTTCAGTTCCTGTCTCTATTTCATTTTAATTATTATGTTTTTATTTCTAGAAGTTACAGTGGGTCCATTTTAAGATCTTTTTATTTGTGCTTTGGAGTCTTTTGTTTGAAACATGTTAAATATTGAAAAATACTTAAAACAACTAAAAATATAAAAACATATTCAATATTCTTATTTTATGCTTTGTGCCTGGTAATTCTGATACCTGACATCTGTGGATAACAGCCCTTTTGTTGTTTCTTCTGACTGTCCCTCTTGGTGGCTTATTTCCTTTTGTTTTATATAATTTTTGTCATTGTAGATTTTTTTTGAGATTCTTTATTTGAAATAAAATTCTCCTTGTACATTTTTTGGACCATATGAGTATTATATGGACATTATAATTTACAATCCAAACCTCTCTGTGTAGCCAAATTTGTGGTTATAAAATCTCTGGAAATTTTTATTATTGTTGCTGATATTTTTATTGTTCTAATTTTCTTTGTGGGAGAAGGATGCGGCAACCCACTCCAGAAAATCAATCTGCCTTTGAAAACCCTATGAATAGCAGAGAGGCACTGACAATAGTGTTTCGCCTGTGGTATGTAGGGTCGCTATGAGTCAAATACCAACTCGATGGCACCTAACAACAACAACAACAACAATTCACTTTGTTGTCTGCAATCACTGAGTATTCTTATAGTTTGCCTTTTACTCCAAGTTGACTTGAGTCCTGCCTTTATACAGGGTAATCTGGCTCTCCACCCTGTAGAAGATACCTGAAGATTCTCAAATGCCCCTGGTGTATGCAGTGGTGGCTGTGATCACTAGGCTCTGGTTTCCCACTTCAAACTTTCCCTAAGGAAGAATCTCTTCTCCCTTTAACCTCAGTTTTGTTTTCTATAGTTTCAATTATCCTTGAGAATTGGTCAGTAGCCCCAAAAGAGCAAATTCCAGAAATAATTTATAACTATTCAATTGTATACCATTCTGAGTAGTGTGATAAAATCTCACACCATTCTCCCCAGCTCCATCCTTCCCAGATGTGAATCATCCAGTGTATCCACTCTGTATATACTACCTGCCCATTGGTCACTTAGTAGCAACTCAGTTTTCATACCAACTATAGCAGTATTTGGGAGACGGACCCGGGCAACCCACTCCCAAAAATCAATCTGTCATTGAAAACCCTATGAACAGCAGAAAAGCACTGACAGTAGTGTTTTGCCCGTGGTACAAAGGGTTGCTATGAGTCAGATACCGAGTTGATGGCACCTAGCAACAACAATAGCAGTATTACAGTGCTTGTGTTCAATTAACCCTTATTTACTTAATATTGGTCCCAAAGTGCAAAGGCAGTGATGCTGGCAATTTGGATCTACCATAGAGAAGCTATGGAGTGTTTCCTTTAAGTAAAAAAGTGAAAGTTCTTGACTTAATAAGGAAAGAAAGAAAAAAATCATGTTGCAAAATTGCTGGGGATGCAGAACCATGGTAGAGTGCTTGCTTAGCATGTGTGAGGCCTTCGGTTTGGTTCTCAGCACTGAAAAAAAAAAAAGCCAACTATCTGTGAGATTATAAAGAAAATAAGAAAAGAATTCATGCTAGTTTTGTTGCCATACCTCAAACTGTAAAAGTCATGGCTACGGTGTGTGGGATGTGCTTAGTTGGTATGGAAAAGGCATTAAATGATAGGATTAGGTAGTATTTGCAGTTCTAGGCATTGACTGGGGGTCCTGGAATGTATTCTCCATACTCTTATTTTGTTGGAAGCTTGCCTGTTTATTTTACAGAAGGCTTTCTATGTTTTGTCTAGCATTTTAAACTTTCTTTGAGCTATAGTGTTTCAGGATACTTAGGCTACCATAATGCTGGAAATGGAATTCTGTGAGCTTTTCTTTCGATGGCTGATACCCTAAGTGTGCTTTTGTTATATCTTATTATAGCTATAATTTCTTGTTATCCCAAGCAAAATTAACTTCTGATCATGGGAACCAGGGAAAAATGGAATACGTTTAGTGAAAACTAACTCACTTTTAAGGAAACTTGGCTAACTTTGCGATGTAGCCATCTTATGTGAAAGTCATTTGACACATATTTCTAGAATATACAGCACTGTGCTAAGGAATTGCAGAGCTATCTAGCAGACATTAGGCAGCCTCTCCTATTGATAAAAAAATTACAAACTATTATAGACTCCCATGATTCTTGGATAGAAAGAACCAGAAAGTTCCCCAAGATTGGCTTTTCTGTTGCAGATGAGTTGATTGATGGTCAGAGAGAGCAGGTCATTCATGGTCACCAAGCTAATTAGCAGTGCCTGGCACTTCCCTCGTAGATACAAATGCAGAAACTCAGTTTTAAAAATTGCTTGTGAATTCACTCAGACTTTCATTCACTCAGCATTTATGGAACACTTTATTTCAGCTCCTGGGATGCCCTATAGTTAACAGGGACTCAATAAATGGAGAATGTACCTCCCTCCTCCCACCCTAATACTCCCACCCTAATATGTACTTCATGTATAGGCATAAGGGTTTGTGGCTGGTGGGTAGGAAAATGATGAAATAGGAAAAGCCATTCTAGAGCTCATGGGACATGGGCTAGGAATGTCTGAGATCAGAGCCTTTACTCTTGGGACCTTTTCCCAGGAGGGAACAAATCAGTGAGCCCAGGCCACTGGCATGGATTTGAGTCTCTCCACTGCCACATGCCAGCTGTCAGGCTCACTCTGAGACACAGTTTCTGCTTTTGGAAAATGACAGTCACTATTTCTGAGTGCTAAGCATGCAAGAGACATTGTCCTTGCTTTTAAGAACATTTGTGAAAAAGTCAGAAAAGGGATTTCCACAGCATCTTAAATAATAAGGAAAAAATCATCCTTAATCCAGACTGCTAACAAATCTGTAAGGTGGATATTGCTATAATCTATCTTACCCTAGAAAAGATGGAGCAACCACTCTTGCGAACCTACTACTCCTCTTTAGCAAAGGAAGTTGATTGAATTTTCTTGTTAGCTCTTATTCCTCAAATAGAGGCTGCTGTCAAGTAGATTACCAAGCAACTTGGAGGCCAGAGTCATTCATAAAGACTTAGGTATGCAATCATAAAAATCTTATAAAATCTTGATGTTGAAGAGGCTGCTTTTTTGAAACCCAATCCAGTTTGAGTGTAGAAGCCAACAGAAATAAACAGCAAACAAAATGAAGATCTTGACACCCCAGGAAAGAGCCATGGCTCATATATTTTTTTTTCTCGGTACTGAGGGTTGAACCCAGGGCGTCACGCCTGCATGCTTTGCAAGTGCTGGACCACTGGGCTGTGCCCCCATCCCATTTTTTTTTTTTTTTTACTTTTTGAGACAGGATCTTGCTAAGTGACACAGACAGCCTCTGGTCTTGAACTTGTGACCCTCCTGCCTCCGCCTCCCAAGTTGCTGGGATTACAGGCATGCGCAACTACGCCTGGCACCGTGGATCATTGTTTGAACAAATACATCAAATTCTGCTCCCCTAAAAAACTTACACTCATTTAAAGACTCTCAAGCATAATTTTTCATGACTTCAAAGTTAGGTTCCAAACTCCTTTCCAGTTCCCACTATGGAAGCAGGGTTCCCAAATGGGTCATTTTGAAACAGCCTGTGTATGAAGTGAGTAGCTGATGTGGGTTGGGAGTTGGCTGGCTGGCTGAGTGTGTATGGGATAGGTTTGGACACCTGTGGGCTATGAGAAGAGGGTGGGCCTGGGGCAAATGGTTCCTTTGCAGTGAGAACTTTCATAGAGAACTATGCACCTTTCGTAGAGAACTTGCATGAGAACTATGCATGGAGTGGCATTCCAGAAGGACCTCTGCTGGGCCCAAGCCTCTGCATGGCCCTGCCCTACTCTGAGGGTGAGGAAGTTTGCTTACTGAGGAGAGTGAATGGGACACAGATGCTGCCGGCCCTGGGCTTGCCCTGGCTTGCCTGTCTTCCTGGCAAGACAAGCAGTTATTAGAGACTGGTGATGACTCCCTGTGTCTGGGGACGAGCTGTCTGCATTTCTAGGAGACGGCTCCTTCCTAAGGGGAAAGAAAAAGGTGCCAGGCTGTGGAAGGGTCCAATTATTGGAGGCTCTGTTTTGCAGAAGGATTGTCTTTGAGCAAAGTATCTGTTATAGAATCAAAAGTGGCATTTTTAATTAGCATAAAATAATGTCAGTTCTTATCTGCTGAGTACATGTATACAAAAGATGAATTCTTTACACAGTTCTCAGGAAATGGCTTTGGAGTTGCTTTGCAGCTCTCAGAATCTTCTTGGACAATGTTCCAAGGGCATTTGTATACACATGATTCCATAAATGGATTTTTTAAATTTAGTTGTCTTTTGAATAATACTCATACTCAACCTTTCTTGTTATTGTTGTTGGGTGCTGTCAAGTCGGGTCCAAATCATAGTGACCCTATGTAAGACAGAATGAAATACTCCCTGACATTGTACCACACCCAGCACTATGTCAGGGCTTCTCTGCTATTCATAGGGTTTTCAATAGCACATTCTTTCAGGATTATTTCGAGAGTGGGCTGCCAGGTCCTTCTTGCATTTTTGTGGTGTGGGGGATCAAACCCAGGGCCTCTGAGCATGCAGAGCAGCACCCTACCAACTAAGCTAAACACCAGCCCCTTCAACTTTCTTAGGAGTCAAAAAATCCTAACTATTACTAGCAAAGGTAGCTATTTCTGTTAACATCATTGTAATCAGATCTGAGGGGTTGGATAGGCCATGGGCAACTTGTCAGGGCCAAATATCTGGGACAAAAGCGTTTTCCAGGAGCTTTTGGGATTTGTATGACTCTGGATTACAAACTAGAAGTCTGGCAAGCATATTCCAGGGTCTTAGAGTGGGTCTGTACTTATGGCTAATGATTCAGGAGGACCATTCTGATCTTGCCCTTTGAGCTAATGCCACTGAATTAACATTGTGACTACAACAGCGAGCAATTCTGGATTTTGGGGTTTCATTTGACTTCTAATCTGATATCTGCTACATGTAGGTTATGTAGCCCTCTGGAATCTAACTAATCTCTCTAAGCCTTATATAAAATGGGGAAATAACAACTTCCTCTCAGGGATGTGGGGAAGAGACTAAAATAAGCTTTTTGTTTGCCTGTCTGTTTTTGTTTTTTGAGACAGAGTCTCTCTGTGCTGCCCAGGCTGGCCTTGAACTCACATGGATCCTCTTGCCTCAGCCTCCTGAGCGGAGATTATAGGTGTGAACCACTGCATTTATTATTTATGTAAAGTACTAAATTCAAAATTTGTCAAATACACAGTCAGTGACTGATAAGTGTTCCAACTACTTCCAGCCTTGGAAATCTATCCCATTTTGAAAAAAAGGCAGAAGGGCTTCAGGTTGTGTCTTTTGTGGTTTGTTTGTTTGCTTACATTAGGTCCAGAGAACAACTTGATCCTTCTGAAGTGGATTTTCCCACATTTACATTCTAGCCTTGATATGTCTTCCAGGCTTCAGGCTTATGTGGAATATTTACAATTGGGGGTGGTATCACATTAAACTACAAATGCCCAAACATAAAATTCATCTCTGCCACTGTCACTCCACCTCTAAAGCATATCCACTTCACCTCCCTCAAAGCCAACAAATCTGGTTTTCCTTTCTGGTTTCATTCTGTTGATGACAACAGCATTGTTCAAGATGACTAGACTTGGAGTCAGACTCTTGCCAGTCTCCCTTTTGACCCCATCCGTGTCCAATTAACCTCCAAATACAACTAAAATCTCCTTCCTTTTCCTCCCTTCTTCCCTGCTCCCCTTCCTCCCACACAGGCCTTTCTCAGCACCGGTTGCTCAGTGCAATGGGAAATGCCTGTCTTCGGGTCTTTTCACCCCATCCCGGGTTATGAATGCAAAGCCTCTTTTGGCTTTGCCCATCTACCCTGCCATCATCCTCCTACTGACACCAATTGCTTCTACAGATTTCTTTATAATAATTTCTTGCACATGAGCGTTCAAAAGTTCTACATGGACTATAACAGAGATTCCTCGTTCAGTCTTCCCCGACATCCCTTTTGGACACAGTCACTCACTCTCTGCTCCAGCCATGTATTTCCATGTATTTCCATTTACTCCAACTATCATTCCTTTTCCATCTACCCATCTACTTTTCTCTTCCTGTAGTTTCCATATTGTCTAGTAGGTCTTCTCAACTGTTTCTCAATCAGTTGATTGGAACCACAATCTTTTTCTGACATTCTAATATTTCGTTCATTCCATTGTTGGGGCTACACATGAGAATCAAATAAGACATGATTTGTGAGATGTCCCCAGAATGACTGTGCCACCGTGGGAGGTTATGCTGCTCAGTGGTTAAGAGTTTGCTGCTCTGGTGTCACATGAATCTGAGTCCAAATCCCAGCTCTACCCATTTAACTAGTGGCAAGACCTCGACAAATTCTAGAGCCTCTCCCTCTCCCTTCCCTTATCTGTAAAGCTGAGTAATAGTGGTGTGTACTGCACATAGTGGTTACAGTGGCAATCAGTAAGTGTTCAATAAATGATTACTACATCTTTTAATTCTTGCTTTGTTTAGCTTTCAATGGCTGTTTCATCAGTAATGAAGACTGACTGATTCCAAATTTCTTGTTCTTGGGCTATTTAACCTTTAATATGTGAGGGTTATTGGTTAGAAAAGCACAGATGGAAGTCAGAGAATTGGATATAATTGTTGATCAGATTATAAAATTTTCAAGGCCAAAGATAGTGTTATTTTCATCATTGTATGGGAATAAGGAAAATAGGAGAAGAATTGATGCTTTTTAATTATGGTGCTGCAGAAGGCACCTAACAACAACAACAACAACAACATGGGAATGTAGTAAGGAGTCAAAAACATATGTATAAACCAGGTGCCATGGTGCATTCCTGTAATCCCAGTGACTTGGGAGCTGAGGCAGGGGGACTGCAGGTTTGAGCAGAGGAAATCTGCATAACCACATGCTCTACCACTGAGCTATATCCCCAGGCCTGTGTATTTCTTATAGTACTCAAAGTAAACTTTCAGAATGCTGGGATTTATGTACTACTTGCCATTAAGGAAAAAAGTGTATATGGGTGTGTTTGTATATGAATGTATGAACACACACACACACACACACACACACACACACACACACACACCCTTTAAGTTAGCATTGCTCTACTCATCTAGCTTCACTGGAATTAGTGTGTTTTCCTTTCTACCCTAGACATTTTGGGTTTGCGATTACCCATAGGTGAGACCATAGGTTTGTCCCTAGATTATAACCATGCCAGAAGGGCCTTCCTGGAAGGAGAGCTACCTGTCTCAGAACTATAGGTAGTTTGGCCTTGGGATTAAATCTCCAGGAGCACAACTTTTATGGTTTGCTGGAAGAAGTCATGAAGGAGAGGTGTTTTAAGTTTTCAGATGACACGAACTATATCATTTTCTTAAAAACTTACCACCTTTATTTCTGAGCCAACACACTGGATTTGTCACAATGTGGTTCATGCATTATATGAGTTCCTGGTGAAAATGTATAGATAAGCATTCAGAATGCTCACTTTCTTGGGACTCCTAGGCTTTGAGAGCTTTAATTTTTAATTTTTTAAAAAAATTTTTTACAGTACTGGAGGGGTTGAACCTAGGACCTCACACTTTCATGCTTTGCAAGTGCTATACCACTGAGCTATACCCCTAAACCCATATTTTTACTTTTTATTTTGAGACAGGATCCCTCTAAATTATACAGATTGCTTCTGGACTTGTACTTGCAATCCTCCTGCCTCTGCCTCCCAAGTTGATGGTACAAGCGTGAACCACCACACCCAACTTAGCTTGAAAATACAAATGTAAGCTGAACAGAGTGGTGCACTCCTGTAATCCCAGCAACTCAGGAGACAGAGGCAGGAGGATCACAAGTTTGAGACCAGAGGTAGCCTGTGTAACTTAGTGAGACCCCATCTCAAGATAAATTGTAAAACAATGAAAAAAGGGTTGGAGGTGCAGCTCAGTGGTAGAGTGCTTGCAAAGTATGTGGGAGGCCCTGGGTTCATGTTCCCAGCACTGGAAAAATACATACATACATACAAACATACATACATATTTAAAATGTAAATTTTAATTCAATTCAATGCCCTGCCAAGTATTATATGTCAGGGACCATGTTGGGCACTTATTTCTGGGAGGAAAAGATTGAGATCTTTAGTATGCAGTTATTAGGGTAATGAATGAATGACAGGCTGAATTTTTTCTCCCCTCTATGTCCTTCTTTTCTTTTCCTCCCCACTCTTTCCAGTGTGGCAATAGAGACTCTATGAGGACAGCAATTCATCAAAGCTGTGGCCAGTGTTAGTGGGATAAACATTTGTCTGTTGTTGGATATTTATTGTAGAGAGCATGAAAGATGAGATGTCCCCTAGGGGTCTGGAGGACCCCAAGAATCTGCTCTGCTCCTTCAAATGGACCGAAAGTCAAAGGGTAAAGGCGAGGGTGGTAGAAAAGACCTGGGTGGTCACAAAGGTGGAGGGAGAAGAGAGACTAGAGAGGAAACCAAGGGACTCAGGGAGGGCCTTCAAGTCTCCCTTCAGTCATCACTGTTGGAGGGCTGGCCTCAACGGCTTGGGAAGGGCAGTGGTTAGAAAAGCATTTGTAGGCCTATGGCCTATGCACTGTGGCTACAGTGGGATGGAATACGGTCCTACTCTTTGACTTGCTTCACCAACATCTGATCATGTCATTCTATCCTGAGTCTTTGATTCCCCGAAACTATCAGTTCACTCCAGCTGTGAGCTAACATCACTCTGGTTCTTTGGCTTTGGCTGAGCCAACATGGGAAGAGGGCTTTGTACTTCCATGTCTGGATTCTGGGTATACAAATTGGCTGCTGACCTAGGTTGAACGTTCCTTAAATGCAGCCCCTTCCTGTTCCAGCCCTGCTGACTGCCCCCTTCCCACAGAAGCCCATGGCTTCTCCTGGCCCCATGTAGGGAGAGCAAAGCCATCTTTCCTGGGACATTTCTTAACCTTTGGTTGTGAGCTTTGCAGTTAGACTGCCCTGGGCCCTTATTCAGGCTCTGCCAGCTATTGGCTTTATGACTTGAAACCTCTGGAATAGGAAAAATTAGATGTCTCTGGAATGAACTTGGGAATGCAATAGGCACCAGCTAGGGTGGGCAAGGAAAAGGAAGCGGCAAATGAGACAGAAACAATACCAGAACTTGAACTTATTAAATAATAAAACTGAGAGAAAGAATTAGGAGTTCTTCGTGGTTTCATAAGCCAAGGATGAGGAGGTCATGTAAATCTTCTGGGTTGCTCCATGATGCCAATTGTCTGGAAGGAAGGGAGCCTGAGAGAACTATATGGGGGAGGTCGCCAGAGATAATCGATGTTGGAGGGTGAAGAACTGGGAGGAAGAACACATTTTATCACCCATGTGGGGTGAGTGGATAAGGCCTTTCCCAGCAAATAACAGATGAAATATTTAGTTCTTCTACTAAAATCCATGCTCCTTAATTTACAGACAAGGCCTGAAGCTCATTAATGAACCCATGCCATTATAGTTCATGTTGGTTAGCAGAAAGTTTAGAACATGCAGGACAGGATTTGGCCCTGAGTTAGGCTGGATGTGTAAACTCTGGCTCTACCATTTGTGCAAGTTGGTTGGGCAACTTGTAGCAGGTGATTTTATCTCTCTAGTCTCTGATTTTCTCATTGGAAAATTAATAGGATAATAGTGCCAGACTATCATCATTCTTGGGAGAATTAATGGGATCGACTCTATACTGCTTAGCACAAGAAGTGGCCAATAAATGGTAGATACTGTTATATTGAGAAAATTAATGTTTTAATCTGATCATGCACATATCAGCAAATTTTAGTTGACTTCTTTATTATGTACTGGTAATTCCTGATCATACTGTGCCACATTGGCCTGGCTCTGGAGCATAAGCTGCATCCTGGCTATGTGTAGGTAGCTGAGAGAAGGAGGTATATGCTGTGCTCTGGGTGAGACAGGGATGTTTCTGACTGCATTTCTTTCTTTACTAGTGAGATTAAATTTTGTTTCAGTTTTATTGGGGGGGGGTTCTTTTTTAAAATTCTTTTGTGGTGCTGAGGATTGAACCCAGGGCCTCATGCATGGTAAGCATGTGCTCTATGACTGAGCCACAGCTCCCAGCCTAGAGCTTTCTTTGAAGGGAAGCCTGTCAAGGACATCAGTACAGTCCTTGGCCTCTGGGGAGATCTTGGAATCATCCTATCTATGGCTGTTCCACACAGAATAGGATGTGTGGAACTGGGTTGGAGAAACCCAACTCTGGAGGACTTCTGTATGCTCTGGACACTAGGATCTCTTATGATAGAATGTTACAAAAACTTCTTTGCTTTCATGGATTATTTGGAAACACTGAACTACAGGCTCAACCTTGTCTTATTTATATGGAGACTTGGAGAAGAGATTTGAACTTGGTTCACAGTTAGGTTTGGTCATGTTAAGTCTTATCTGACTGGGCGCCTGGGGAGGGGACTCCCAAAGTGGGTCACACTAGAGAGAGGACCATGGAGTCCCTAGAAAAAGAAGTCACTTGGAATGAAGAAGTGTTGCAGAGACAGGTTATGCAGCAGGGCTAAGAGCAATCAGAGGTTTCCAGGCATGTGCTGGCTCTATTTCTATGCCTGCTTCCTCATACAAAAGGGAAAGGGCCCTCCAAGGAGAACTATCACCTGGAGCCCAACACCTCTGCTGTGGGAACCCCAGGGAATAGGAGAAGATCACTGCGGGGAGGTGGTCTGGGGAGGATGGTGGCAGAGTTCTGTCTCTATGGGAGACTGAAACTATGGCAGAGAAGCAATTGCAGGGCAGTGAGGCAGTTCAGCCCTGTGGGAGAGGCTCATGTAATATGAATTTCTACCTCTGCAGAAGTCTGTAGCCATAGCACCCTAGCATACAATCCTTCATGATCTCAGAAGCTAAGCAGCGTCAGCCTGGTTAGTCCTTTGATGGGAGACCTCCTGGCAATACCAGGTGCTGTAGGCTAGGGAGAAGGACCGGGTAATCCACTCCTGAAATAATCTACCATCAAAAACCCTATAAATAGCACAGAAGCACTCACAATAGTGCTAGGCATGGTACAGTGTTGGACAGTTTTTCATTCTGTTGTACATAGGGTCGCTATGAGTCAGACCGGACTTGATGACACCTGACAACAGCAACGACCTCTGCAGAAATGACGACCTCCTAGATGGCTGAGAGCCTAGAACAAGGCCTGGCATGGAGCAGGTATTTGGTCAATGTTAGCCATTATTGACTGTGAATGGTCCAGGCTATGGAACTACTGGTGGGAACAGTTGGAAGTGAAATCCTGGGAAAAGACTGGGCCATGTGGGTTATGGCTATCACTGTGACTGTTGCGTTTATAGGAGTATTAAAAGAGGGGACACCTGAGTCACATGCACACTGGAGCTGCTTCCCTGCCAGTTCTCTCACCAAATCCTTGGTTCCCTTGGCAGTGGGTCCAGAGAAGGCATTGGTATTTACAAAAAGCTCATGGGTCATTTGTCCACATCAAACTGATGGCTTTTCTCCTGCCTGGTTGAGGCAACTGATTCTGAGGTGATGGGAGTAGAACAGAGTCTTAAAAAAACTCTTAGCCTTTCCCTAGGTTTTGCATTTGATTCACAGGTGAATAGTACAGTTTGTGGGACAAACTCTGCTGGTTTCCTTCATAGCAGTCTTTCAGCTGGGAGCTGATTCGCTATGTCTCCATTATAGCAGTAGGTCTCCATCTACCTGCTAACGTCTCCTTCCTGCTGAGGGCCTACTCAGTTTTCAAGGCTCATGTTGGAGTAAATCATAACTTACCTATTCTTAACTTACACATTACATTTGGTCATTATTCCATGCATAGAATGCTCTAGTTCATGTGTCTCTGATGTTCTTACTGAGCTGTGTATTCTTTGAGAGAGCATACACTTGAGGTGCTGCGAAGTAGGTAATCCTATCATCCCAATTTTGCAGATGAGGGAACTGAAGCTTAGGAAAGATGAGTGCCTTGTCTGAGACCGCACAGCCAGTGGGTAAAGTCACCAAAATCCAGGCAATCCAGGGTTGTAGCCTTCCCCTCTACACTCTATTGACTTTCATGATTGGAACTTAAATATTTGATGAGTTGAATATGGACAGCTTTATAAGCTTTGTTCTGACTATTATCTACAATACTAATTCCTGCCATTTGGGGGTGCTAGACCATTTTCCCTACTGAAAAGACTATGTCCAAAAGACTGCCAAATTCAGCATCTTCTTGAATTACTTATCATTAAAAAAAGAAAGGGAAATAAAAAGCTGCCAGAAGACTGAAAATAAAGCACCATAGGATCATGTGGTGACAATATCGCATTATCTTCAGCACAGAGAGGCCTCTTTGGGACTGTTACATACATAATATCTCAAGTTATACACCCCTTGGTTTGAAATATTTTAAAGAAGGCTGCTTATGATCAGTACTTGGAAGTATTTCTTCTGCCTTTCCCTTGCTAACATTACAGTTCCTCTAGCTGAGTAATTGATCCTGGAGCATTAATGTATAGGGCATATTTATATCCTATGAAAATGTTCTAGAAATTAATTTTCCCTTTTATGTTCAAGTCATTGAATTGAATCATGCTCTCAATGAAACTCTTAAAATCCATTAATGAAAATGTTAGTACCTTAGCAGAGTACCACAATATCTATCTAGACTTAAATATTTATTGGACAAACAGGAGAAATTATTAAACCTCCTTATGAAAATCAATCAAAATTGCCCCAAAGCCTTGTCTTGCTAATAGTGTCACATACCAGCCCCACTCACCCTCTCATCTACTTTTGGGGCACTACCTTCAGTCAGCTGAGACCAAGCTACCGTGTAAGGAACAGATTAAACTAACATCCATCAAGGTGAAAGATAATTATTACTTGTGTCAGACAACACCTGTTTTTGCAGCATTCCTCAACTTAGTTAAACTGGAGACAGGCTAAACTTTCCACTGAATTTTCCATCTGACATTTGCTCCAGGCAGTGTGTCTGGAGAACACCCTTACTATGTTTACATTTTTGAGGCAGATTAAAAGTGTCAGCTGTGAAATATAACCTGAAAATCTCACACTGTAATATATTAACATATATAAATACAAGGCCTGAATGGGAGTCAGATTGAAGGAAAAGGCAAGCCCTCAGCTGCTTCTCAAGCAGAAATCTTTCATCAGACATCATTTACGATGCTAAACGTGCAGATCATCTGCAAATACTCCTCATCCTTCAAACCCTGTGTGGTTGATCACTCTGCACTTCACAGCTTTGGAGCTATTCATCATTTCTCAACAGCTTGTGATGTCTTCTTCCCAATGGAGAGCCAGAAGTCAGGTGTAATTTGGAATATGTGAGCTCTGGGCCCTCTTGTCATAGCATTGACTCCAGCCTATGATGACATTTGTACTTGAGAAAGGAATCTCTGACCTGGGGCAAAAATCTGAAGTGCTTTTTAAATTGAAAAGTGACACCAATGTCATTGCTAAGTAGGTTCCCTGGGTTGTCCCTTTTGTTTATTTTTTTATTTTGAGATAAAGTCTTGCTGTGTAGCCAAGGCTGGCCTTGAACTCATGTCAATCCTCCTGCCTCAGCCTCCCAAGTGCTGGGATTACAGAAATATACTACCAGGGCTGGTTGCCTGGGTTATCCCTTGATGGAATGTTGTTGTTGTTGTTGTTAGGTGCTGTTGAGTCAGTGTCCAACTCAGCAACTCTATATACAACAGGTAAAATAGCATTGTCAGTGTTTCTCTGCTATTCACAGGGTTTTCAGTGGTTGATTTTTTTGAGGAGTGGGTTGCCAGGTCATTCTCCCAAGCCTACAGCATCTGGTGTTCCCAGGTGGTCTCCTATTCAAGTACAAACCAGCCCAACCCTGCTTAGCTTTGGAGATCTGATGAGATCGGACACCACCGTGGTACAGCTGCAGGCCTTGATGGAATATGGGAGAACAAGAAGCAGAGTAGCAGCCTTGGTGCTCTTCCAGATGTTTCTACTGGGGCCCCTTTTGTACACGTCCAAGATAAAAGAAGAAAAATGAAAAACACACTGTCTCTCCTCTCGCTTGTTGTTGTTAGGTGCCATGGAGTCGGGTCCAACTCATAGAAACCCTATGTACAACAGAATGAAACACTCGCCAACACTGTGCCATGCCCAACGCTATTGTCAGTGCTTCTCTGCTATTCGTAGGGTTTTCGATGGCTCTCTCAGGGGAGGGCTATACACTCTGCAGTTTTTCTGGGCATTAATCTTCCCCTAACATCTGTGTTGACGTCAATCATGATTTCTTTTGACATGCTCTAAGTACAGGCTCCAGTCCAGCTGAAGGTGGAGAGGAAGGAGGTGCAAGGCTTCCCTTTAATACAGGTGTAGACATCCAAAGGCATTTAAGACACTTAATTCTTGGGATTGCAATAATGATCATGTAAAATCCTGTAGTTATCTCTGACTTCTCATCCTCCACTTCCACTCAGCCTCTAAGCACTTGGGTAGAGCTTGAATCTGGTCCCTCATGTTTCTTCCAAGGTGCCTTTTTGGTCAGCCTTTGGTAATCTCTCACCGGGACTGTTGTGGGAGCCTCTGCATTCTTCCACAATCCAGTCTGTCCCCAGTCTTCAGTGCAATCACAGCTCTTCATCCCAAACATGAGTCAGGCCACTTTCCTTTGTGTGGTTGCCTTCATAGCCATGATAAGGTCTTTACCCTCCTGTCTGTTTATTAAAAGGGCCTCTGTGATTACATGAGGCCCACCTCAATAATCCAGAATAATCTCACATTTCAAGGTCCTTAATCACATCTGCAAAGTCCCTTTTGTCAGGTAAGGTAATATATTCACAGGTTCTAGAGTTTAAGACATGGACATTTTTTGGTGGCTATTGTATTACCTGCTTGCAGCCATAGCCCTATGGCATCCGATCCCATCAGATCTCAGAAGCTAAGCAGGGTCAGGCCTGGTTAGTACTTGGATGGGAGACCACCTGGGAATACCAGATACTGTAGGCTTGGGAGAAGGACCCGACAACCCACTCCCAAAAATTGATCCACCATTGAAAACCCTATGAATAGCAGAGAAACACTGACAATAGTGTTTCTCCTGTTGTATGTAGGGTCGCTGAGTCTGATATCGACTCCATGGGACCTAACAACAACAACTATTATATTACCTGGGCTGGGGGTTAGCTCAGTTGGTAGAGTGTTGCTCTGCACTCTCTGAGGACCTGGGTTTGATCCCCAGTACCCCCAAAATCAGAGGATATGGCAATTCACTTCTGAAGCAATTTTGACACAATCAGCCATGGAAAACCCTATGAGGGTCACTAAGAGACGGCACCTAACAACAATTATTTTACCTAGCATAGTGACCGAGCACAATGCCATCTTCTCTGTGATACTCTCCTGGGCTCCATTCCAGAAAAGCCCCTCTGGCACAAACATAAAGAAGAGATTGAGAGGGGGAAGGACATTTGCCAGCTTTGGGGCACTGGTGTCAGTACCACCTCTCTTGCCTGTCCAGGAAAGCTTGGAGAGTGATGGTCTAGAGGATCACCTCCGTCAGACCCACTTTCTGGACATGTTCTCTTACCTTCCCTTCTCTGATTTTTGACTTGACACCAAACTTCCTTCAGGTCTCAGTCAAAAAGACCTTATACTCAACCCACTGTGGTTTGTGGCAATGTTTTTATGAAAAGAGCATTTCTACCCCCAAGACAAAGTGTTTCTGGCTTTGGGTGCCCTCAGGTTACAATGATTTTTCTAGAGTGAGCCATTCTCTTCTGATCATTAGCTGTCCTGGCCAGGCCTGGGTTCTTGCCTGTGGACAAAAATGGCTCAGGCTTTGCCAGAATGTCTTTTTGTCTCTGTCTTTCTCTCTCCAAATATTTACCATGCTCCTATGAGAGGCGTTGTGGTGGGCACCATTGCTAGGAGGCACACAGTTTCCCAGGTTCAAATCCAGAGATGTGGAAAATCCTTGTCAAGGGATTTGCTCACAAGGATCCCCAGGAAAACCCAGAAGGGGAAAACCCAGAAGCAATAGGGAAAGAAGTGAGGAAGCTAATCAAGGGTGCACTACCAAGCTCAGTCCCTCTGGGGAGTTCTGAGGCATTGAGGTCATGCCAAGCTTGTCCTGATTGGGATAACTGTCATTGGTCAAGGGCTGCCTCTAAGGAAACATAAGTTCCCAGGCCTTTCTGGCTCTTGGGCACCCAGGGAAAGGGATTCTAACAGTTGGAGGTGAGCCCTCAATCAAAAGGTGCAGGTACTAATGGAAAAAGCCAATGCTATATTACTCTGTACCTCACCATCATTTACTAATAAAGGGAGAAAAAAATGAAAGGTGCAGGTACTGCTGGGAGTGCAATGCTGTAGAGAGCCAGCGTGCCCAGAGATGGTATAGGGATGGGAGCAAGTCTGGGCTGAGTGTTATGACCTTCCAGTACACCTGGGAAGGCCCTGGGCCCAGGCACTTTCTCTTCTTATGTGGCCTAGTCATCACCACCCTGGCCCATCGCTGTTAGTCTCAATCTCTGCCAGGGCCCTACACCATATCTGCCTCTGTAGGAAGCTGATCTTCCCCAGCCCAGACACCGTGTGTGGACACTAGGTCATGCTCGGCATCCTCTTAGGTTATCCAAGGTTCAGAATCTTGAAGGAAGAAACCAATTTCCTTTTAGGACCACTTCATTGCCTGAGTATGGTGGGTGTACTTGTCTCCAAGGGAGGCCAGGTCTCTCAGCCTCTGTCCCTTGCTGAGAGCTGGCACTTGGGCCAGCTCCCTGGGTACCTAGTGGGTAAGGAGGCTTTGTCCCTGCCTGGTCACTTTGTCTCCTCTTCTGCCCTACCTACCCCATGCTTAGAGTTCAACATCACTCTTTTTCTTGCTCATTTGGTCTATATGTCCCTGACACTCAGCAGAGGCTGGTCTACACTGGAGGCAGACAATTTCACCCAAAGCTTTTAGATCTCTTTCTTAGGCTCAGTAGTCATTAGGTTCCACAATTACTTTCTTGAGTATTAACAAATGATGCTGTTCACTTAAGAAATTCCAATATAGACTTTCTAAAATTACTTCATTGTTTTAAAAATGGAATAATAACCAACATATAAGTAATAGTCATAACAACAGCTACTATCTGAGTACTGTGCCATTTGTATTATATGCATTATTTCACTTTACTCTTCATGCCCCAACAATCCTAAAAGATGGGAATTATCATTATCACCATTTTACTTATGGGAAAGTTGAAGCTCAGAAAGGGCAAGTAATGTACAGACCTTGCAGAGCTGAGACTTGAGTCTAGGTCTGCCTGAGTTCATAAAACCAATGTTCCACATTATTGCCCTATTTTACCCCTCACCTCACAGTGAGAGGAAAAAAAATCTCTTACGCAGAATTGAGGGTGCTGAAAAGGGATGGACCTGGCAAACGAGAGTGTTTTTTCAGAACTTTGGATTCTGATGGTGTTTAGTCACCCCATTTATTAGATTCCTTACCCAAGAATTAAGTAGAAAATGGTCTTTTTCTCCCAAATCCCTTTCAGATGTGTTGGCCAGCAAAGCAGCCTTCATCAACCCAAAGTGAGTCACTGTGCACACGAGTTTCATTTCAGTGTGCTTTTCCGGGAGAGGGGCTTAGACCCTCCACATTGGCTCTTTTAAAAAGTGCTTTCCTGGAAGCCCCACCCAGTATCTGCTGCTTTTGACTCCTTAGCCAGAACTGGATCAAATGACACCCCACCCTTAGCTGCAGAGAAGGCCCAGAAATAAAGTTTATGTTTTGCTTGTTTTTATACGCTTAACTTTACCAACAAAATCAGCATTTTATTAGAGAGAAGGGGATTATGGATGATGGATAAAGAGCCATTAGTGTCTGCTGGACCCCACTCAATGTTTTCACTTTCTTCTTCAATTCAGTTTGTGGATCATGATTTCAACCAAATTGGGACCAATAAACTCCTTAATATTTACCCATTCAATGCATTTCTATGTGCCAAAGATATCCAAACTCAACATGTTTCCAACAGAAGTTATCTTCTTCCCAAATCTATTCCTTCTGTGTTTGATATCTAAATGAATGGCATCTGAGTCCACTCAATAATTCCAGCCAGAAATTCCTTAGCCTTCATTGTTATGGAGAGTGAAATGCAACTCATATAACGGGGGAAAATATTTACAAACCATATATCTCACAAAGATCTAGTATTCAGAATATATAAATAACTCTTGCAACTGAACTATGAGCTAAAATAAATCTTTACTTCCCTAAGTTGTTTCTGTAAGGTATTTTGAAACAATGATGCACAAGCTAGCTCATGGTCCATCTTATATTTTACATAGCAAGTAAAAATTGATTCTATTTATTTTCAGTATATATCTGACAAAGAATTCCATAATGGATTATAATAGACCAACCAATCCCAGTGTCACTTCTCCTCAAGAAATGCTAAGAAATACATGCATGCTTACATTGTTATTATTCAAGAATACTCTTATGAAATAGTCTCCATTCCAGTTTACTCCTTACCTAATCCATCAACAGATTCATACTTACCATATTATTATTTTTTTTAATTCTATAGCATTTACCTTATTATCATGGACTCATGGATATGTGAAATTGATAATAAGACACTACAAAGCCAGTCTCCTAAAGTGACCTATCTGCACTTTCACAGCACACTTGGTTGGCAGTATAGCTGGTATGAATAACAGATGTCACTGACTCATTGTTTGTTGTTGGTCCCAAACACCCCTTAAAACATTTTGGCTTTAGTCTTGGAACATAACATCTAGTTAAACCAGTTAAATCTTTATTTGTTTAATTCTAATTTAGTTTTTTCTTTAAATACAATTTTGGGGTAATTCTATAGCCAAACAGGATTATCAATTCTTGGTTATTCAAATCAACTATAGAATCTAAGAGATAAGGCTTATTTTCCCCTATTATTTCTTAAGTCATAACTTCAGTGATGGATTCCCTGATGTCCCCAGACCAGGTTGACATTTCTCCTCTTTGTATATTTTACTTTTCTGATAGGTGTGTTTTGATGATGTGATTGGTGTCATTGCCTCCACTGGGTGGGGAGATTTTTGAGAACAGGAACTCTGGATATCTCATCTTCATGACCCCAAAGCCCATGTCTCTGCCCATGCACTTAGTTGCTTATGAAGCATTTGTTGGGTCGAATTGCAATAAGCCACTGTTACAGAGATGTATCTAAAGAGCCACAGAAGCACTGAGGAAGGATGGACTAGGTCTTGAAGTCTCCAGGCATAGGGAAAAGGACTTCTTGGCAGAGGAATCAAGATATGTGTATACGTGGAGATATGAAAGACCATGCTTGCATGGAAGAGAGGTGCAAAATTCAGTGTGATGGGAATATAGACATGAGCCTGGAGAAGATGGTTTGATATCAGGATCTGCATCCTAAGAAATGTGGGCTTAAGTTACAGGGGTTCAACGTAAGTTTTAAGCGAGGGAATGGAATAAGACTTGTTTTTCAAAAAAGTAACTCTAGGGGTTAGGAGTATAGCTTAGTGGTAGAGTATGTGCTTAGCATATACAATGCTCTCAGTTTCCATCCCCAGTTACCTGCACCCCCACCCCAAAAAAGTAACTCTGGAAGTCTAATGTAAACTTTGAGTGATAATGATGTGTTAATGTAGATTTATCAATTGTAACACATATACCACCATGGCAAGGGATGTCAATAATTAAAAAGGCTATATATATGGGAGCAGAAAATATATGAAAAAAATCTCTATATTTTTCTTGCAATTTTGTTGTGAACCTAAAACTACTCTAAAGAATAAGGTCTAAAGCTGAGTATAGTGCTGTGTCTGAAATCCCAGCATTCAGGAGGTTGAGGCAGGGCAATTTTGAGTTGGAGGCTAGCTTGGGGTACATACTAAGACCTTGTCTCCATAAAATAAAACAAAATAAAATGTCTATTTAAAACAAAAAAAGATGTAGGGCTTGGGATGTATTTCAGTGGTAGAGTGTTTGCCTAGCATGCACAGAGCCCTGAGTCCACCCCCAGCACAACAAAAACAAACAATAGCAACAACAATGACAACAATAACTAAAGATGAAACCTAGCAATAGTGAGCTTCTACTGGATGGTCATTGTAAGATCATTTCCTTTGTGTGTTCCAGAAGTAAGAAGTGATAAATTTTTCACTGGGCATTATAACTGTCAATTATCATGTTGTTTTTAGGTGCCATCAAGCCCAATTCAATTCGTAGTAACCCTATGTACAACAGAAGAAAAACTACTCAACACTGTGCAATGCCCAGCACTATTATCAGTGCTTGTGTGCTATTCATAGAGTTTTTCATGGACAATTGTTTCAGGAGTGGGCTGCTGGGTCCTTCTCCCAACTCTGCAGCATCTAGTATTCTCAGATGATCTCCTGTCCAAGGACTAACCAGGCCCAACCCTGCTTAGCTTCTGGGATCTGATGAGATCCAGTGCATTCAGGGTGGTATGGCTGTAGATGTCAATTATCATAGTCCTATAAATTACTCTTGATCTAGGCATATTCTTGCAACCAGAAACCAGAAGTGAAAAAGGAAGACCTTAGCAGGGTATCCAAAGTTTGAGCCTACAAAAATACATGTCCTATTTTTCAGCAGGAAGTATTAGACTGGATGAGGGCCAGAAGGACAAGGTTAGGGAGAGAAGCCACTGGCTCAGAGACAAAGAGAACTGGATGAGAAGAGAGCTAGGCAAGAGAATCTGTGAAGTTGGAAGTTTCCACAAGTGGCCAGAGGAATGTGGTTGTTTAATGAATGTCTTTCTTGCTTCTAATGGAATTCTTGAAAACACAATGTGGTGGGGAATCTAGATCAAATGATCTTTGTTTTTAACTTTATCTTCACCATGACCCAACTGTATTCTTTGGGTAAGTTTAACTTATCTGGCTTTTAATCTCCTTATCTGTAAAATGAGGATAATGACATATGCAGGATTATTGTGAGAACTTGGAATAATATATGTATAAACAATGTAGTGTCAGGAAGCAATATGGAAATTACATAATTATAGGAATTAATTTCTCTTACCTAGGTTTTTAAATTTTTACTTCTCTAAGGAAGGAAGATGTATTGAAGTCTCTTGTCTGTGTGACTGGCATGTTGATCCCTTAGGAAAGGCTATTCCTTTGCCAATCTGAGCTTCCTACTGTGGGTGGGTCTGGTTCTCACGGTGCTTCTTGTCTGTCAAGGATGTTCCCCATGGCTCTGTTTGCTACATGGGCAGTCCTACTGCAGGGCCCTTCACACATGGTGTAGCTGTGGGAGGCCTGGACTTTGGTTTCATGTGTGCCAAGCATCTGTTGAGGCAGTGCTTGTTTGTGGCTTGGCCTCTCTGCTTCCCACTCTGCCTATGAGGAGCCACTATGTCTGTTCTACAAGCCAACCCTGTCTGCTACTGCTGGTTCCTGGGGATCAGCCACTTCCCTCTTCTAGAGAAGCATATTGTTGGAATATGGATGACAACCACTGAGAAACTCACCCCTGCCTGGAATAAGGCCTTTGCTTTCAAGGCAGCAATGTGAGAGAGCAAACAGTGAGCTGAAGTACTCTGGTGAGTCTGCTGAAGTTGCTCCCCAGCTCAGCCACTGTGGGTGCCCAAAGATGGGTGGAAAGATTCAGAGAGCTTCAAATCACCTGGAAATCCTCCAAAGAATGACTTTTGGCCAGGACTCTTTCCATGGGGGTAAAGTCTGCCCATACAAGTCAGTTCACTTGAAAGTTAGGTGAAAAAATAACAGCAAGGAACAAAAATCTCAGGGAGGAAACTGTCATTGCTTCAGAAGATATCTCAGTAAGCCTCTCCAGACAGAGAATGAGATCCTGAGAGCATGAGTTAGCAAAGCTGGAGGACAAACATGACCACCAAATTGATTGTCATTGTCAAGGAACAGTCAGGAAGAAAAGAGAGGGAAGAAGACAGAATGTGGTAATTGCAGAGTGACGGTGAGAAGCAATAGGTCAAGTTGTCAGGAGATATTTTTAGAACAAGTATGTCTAATATTTAATTTAAATTTGGCGTCATAGCATTTGGTCTGTCTTGGTGAATGTTTTGTGTGCACTTGAAAAAAATGTGTATTCTGTAGTTGCTCAGGGCTCTATAAAGGACAATTGGGCCAAGTTTAATTTGCTATTGTTGTTGGGTACTCTCAAGTTAGGTCAGACTCATAGTGACCTTATGTACAGCAGAAGGAAACACTACCCAACACTATGCCAAGCCCAGTGCTAAATCAGCGCTTCTTTGCTATTTATAGGATTTTCAATAGCTGATTGTTTTTCAGGGTTGTTTTCAGGGATGGGCTGTCAGCTTCTTCTCCCATTTTTGAGGTGATTGGGATGGAACCTAGGGCCTCAGAGAGCATAGAGAAGCACTCTACCAATGGAGCTAAAACCCAACCCTAAGTTGTTTAATAATGTTGTTTAAATCTATATAATTACTGACATCTTGTTCTATCAATTACTGAGAAGTGTTATAGTCTTGAAAGTCTCGTGGATTTATCTATTTCTCCCTGTAATTCTGTTAGCTTTTGCTTTGTGTATTGTGAAGCCCCATTACTAGGTGCATATACAAGATTAACTATTATCAGATGTTTGTCTTTATCTCTGGTGATTTTCCTTATCTTGAAGTATCCTTTATCTGATATTAACGTGTTTACTGTTTGTGTGATATATCTTTTTAAAATTGTTCTTTCAATCTTTCTGCACTTTTAACTTAATAAATGTGTCTTGTGAATAGTGCACAGCTGAGTCTGACAACCTCTGACTTTTAATTGAAGTATTTAGTCCACTTGTAGTTAATGTAATTATTGATGTGCTTTGGCTCAAGTCTGTAACCTTGCTATTTGTTTTCTACTTGTTGCCTCTATTGTTTATTTCTCTCTTTCTAATTTTCTGCCTCCTTTCTTTTAACTAAAAAAATTAATTTTCCTGTTTATTTCTTAAATTTTTGTTATTGTTGTTGATAGGTGCCATTGAGTAGGTATCTGACTTATAGTGACCCTACATACGACAGGCAAAACACTATTGTTAGTGCTTCTCTGCTGTTCATAGGGTTTTCAATGGCTGATTGTTTTTTGGGAGTGAGTTGCCAGGTCCTTCTCCCAAGCCTACCAGACCTGGTATTCCCATCTAAGTACTAACCAGGCCCAACCCTGCTTAGCTTCTGAGATCTGATAGGATCAGATACCATACTGGTATAGCTGCAGGATTAAATTTTTAGCTATATGTTTTTGTTTTATTGGTTGTTATAAGGACTATAATATACATCTTCATCCTAACAGGTCTACCTTAATATTATACCACTTTGCATATGAAACTTCCTACACAACTTGATTTCATTTAGCTCCTCCTATGCTGTGTATCCTGCATGTCTGTCATCTTCTTATGCTGTGGGGGCTTGTGTGTTGCTGTGATGCTGAAAGCTCTATGATCAATATTTCAGATACCAGCAGGCTCACCCATTTTGGCCAGGTTTCAGTTGAACTTCCAGATTAAGACAGACTAGGGAGAAGGACCCAGAAGCCCACTCCTGAAACAATTAGCCATTGAAAATCCTATGAGTAGCAGAAAAGCACTGTTAAATATAGTGCCAGAAAATGAAGCTCTGAGGGTGGAAGGCATTCAAGAAATGACTGGGGAAGAGTTGTCTCCTAAAAGTGGAGTCAACCTTAGTGACAGGAATGGAGTAAAGCCCTTAGGACCTCCTTTTGTATAACTCAAGCTGAGAAGAAACATAGTGTCAACAACATTGGGCTCAAATATAAAAAGATTGCATGTATGGCACAATGTTGGGTAGTGTTTTGTTCTGTTGCACATAGGGTTGCTATGAGTCAGATCTGACTCAACGGCACCTAACAATAACATACTTTGCACAATCATTTTCATCTATTTTTTTCTAGGTATGCTATAAGTCACACAATAAATTGTGATCTTTGCTTTAAATAACCAATTATCTTTTAAGGAATTTAGAAATGGAACAGAAATAGCGTTTTAGATTTATCCACATATCTGCCATTTCTAATGCTTTTCATTCTGTCATGTAGATCTATATTTCTATTTTACATAATTCTTCTTCATCACTAAGAATTCCTTTATCATTTCTTACTGTGCAGTGTGTTCATGATGAGTTTTCTAAGTTTTCCTTTATCTGAAAATATCTTGATTTTATCTTAATTTTTTGTGTGTGTGTACAGTACTAGAGGGTTGAAACCAGGGCCTCATGCATGCTTTGCAAGCACTCTACCACTGAGATGCATCCCAGCCCCTTTTTTACTTTGTATTTTGAGGTAGGGTCTAAATTATGCTGGCTGCCTCAGGCCTTGAACTTGTGATCTTCTTCCTAAGTTTCCTGAATCACTGGGATTATAGCCATGCACCATAGTGCCTGACTATTTTACCTTGATCTTAAAGAGGAATTTCTTTAGAAAAAGAATTTTAGATCTTCAGGTTTTGTTTTGTTTTCTCTAGTACTTTAAAAATTGTGTTCGAAGCTGGGCATGGTGCTATACGCTTGTAATCCTCGTACTCAGAAGGCTGAGGAAGGAGGATTGATGTTGGTTGGAGGCCAGCCTTGGCTACATAGAGAGTTCCAGGCCAGCCTGAGCTACATAGTGAGACCCTGTCTTGGAACAAAACCCCAAACAAACAACAACAACAACAATAACAAACAACCCAGTATTTTATTGTCCCATTCCTCTTCCTGTCTTTCCATCTCCCTCCCCCAACAAATCCATTATTTCCATGAGCAGTCAGTTATCCCTCATATGGATATCCCTCTCTGTGTGACATATCCTTTTTCTCTGGCTACTTTTCAGACAGCATCATTAACTTTGGATTTCAGCAACTTTATAATGATGTGCCCAGGTATAATTTTCCTTGATTTTATTCTGGTGTTCTTTTATGTCTTGAGTCTGTGGGTTAATCAAATAAAGAAACATGTTTACTAATGTTTCTTCAGTTTTTTCTCTTCTTTTTTTCTAGCTAGTCTTCCCTTTCTTTTCAAACTTTCTAGAATTCCTATTATCTGTATGTTAGGTCATTTGATCCTTTCCCATGGATCATCACAGCTATGTTCTTTTTGTTTGTTTTTAACTTTTTTCTCTCAGTTACTCAGTTTTTATAATTTCTATTAACCTGTCACCAAGTTACAAATCTTTTCTATATTGCCAAATTTGTTGAGAATCTTCAATGATTTTTAAAATTTTTCAACATTATACTTTTTAATTCTAGTAGTCCCATTTGATTCTTTTCTAGAAGTTCCCTGTCTTTCCTAAAATTACCCATTTCTTCACCCATTATAGTCATCTTTTCCTATAAATTTTGTAATATATTTATTAGAGTTATTTTTAAAATTGTCTGATAATTCCAACAGTGGTAACCTCTGGATTTGTTTCTATTGGCTATGGGCTTCTTTTTCTGTCCATGTCTTAATCACATTTTCCTGTTTTTTTACACATCCAGTAATTTTTGCTTGCGAGTGATACATCACAGAGATTCTAGGTTCTACTTTCTTTCTCTAAAGAGAATTGAGTTTAGTTCTAGCAAGTAGATCACTTTGATCTTATGAATGCTTGGTTTATGCTTTGTTAGAGCAGGTTTGTTTGAGTCCACCCTTAGTTCTAGGGCTCAGTCTTTACTACTGGGATGTGATTTTACTCCTCAGGACTGGAGTTACTCCTAAGGTATGGCCTTTCTTGGTTTCAATGGAAGGCTTAAAGCATTGATCAACTTCCTCTAGTTTGCTCTTGGGACTTGAACTCTAAACTCAAGATCCCCAGCACTGGGTAGCTGGTTAGGTTTTTTAGTCTTCCGGTTCTTGCTTTCCACCTGTGCTCCTTATAGTTTTCCTCATCATGGCTCAGGGGTTAGTCAAGAATTTGAGGAAACTTTATATGGAAAATTTGAGGCTCTCCTGTGACTCACTGTTTCTGGAATTTCTCCCTTCATTTTTCAGCTGCTGTGATATCCCTGAATTCCAAACTTTGACACTTCAGGCTGATAAAACTGAAAAGCTCCATCTGTCCTATACCATATAGACTGATAAATGCCCTCAGGTAAAAATCTGTAGGAAAGTAGATTTTATCCATTCTAATTTCCCTCTTTTAAGAGTCTGTCTCCTCTAGTTTCTGTTGATTTTTGGCTGCTCTCTAGTGACTTTGAGCTGCTATTTTTATTCAGTGTTTATAATTATTGATAGGAAGGTGAGTCCAACATAAATGAGTCCATCATTCTGGAAGTGAGAAGTTTGTGAATGAGTTTTTAAAAATACAATTATAATTCCTTGAATGTCCTCCCAACTTTCTTGATTTGAATTCCCTTAAAAGAGGGTTTTGAGACAAGGATTCTTAGTGCAAATAGTTTATTTAGGAGATCATCCCAGGAAACACCTGCAAGGGAGTGGAGAAGAGAGACCTGGAATCTAGGAGAAGGTGTTTTAAGTTATGAGCTACAACTGGAGAGTATCATTTTAAGCAAAATAACCCAGAGTCAGAAAGAGAGATACCACATGTTCTTGCTTGTATGTAGGAGCTAAATCTACCTTAAAGGAAAAATATATTATACATACATACAAACACACACATACACGCACATTAATGTATAATCATACTTATCTAAGAATGGAAAATAGAAGTGGATTCAATATGAGGGGGTTGAGACTAGTGGGAGGGTATGGATGATGGGAAGGGGGGAGAAAGGGGAACAATATAAAGGGATAAAGAGGGAGAGAAAAAACACAAATTACAGGATGCAACTCTATGAAAATACAAAAAAGAAAAAGAAAAAAGGAAAAAGGAAAGGAAAAAAATTGAGTATAACTCATGTTTGCATTTGACTGTTATTACATGTTAACTAAAATTTTTACTTTTTTGCTTTTATTGTTTATTTTGTTCTGTAAAATGTTTATGGTGATGAAAGTATAAGCAATACTGCTTTGATAGTTGCATAATGGATATAGCAACTGACTTATTACTCTGTACCCCACTAACGTATAAATAAAATGCTAATTAATAATAAAAAAGGAAATGTTCTTGGTGAAAAAAAGTAGCATATGTGTACCCTGGAACATTATATAGCAGTAACGAAGAATAAATCATCATGTTATTTGCAGGAAAATAAAAAAAGCTATGAGCAACAACTGGAAGCCAACCATGCTGGGGAATTCTGAGAGACAGTGATGATTTTTCTCAGAGTTTTCCCCAGCAGGTACAGAGTTGAGTATTTATCTACCAACTCACAAATATCTGTTGACTGAATGAATAAATAAGTGACTGAATAACATAAAATTTGCAAGGAAAATAAGTTACAAGTAAAAAAGTTAAGGTGGAAGTAACCCAAGTATGCATCAATAGAGGAGAGGATAAACAAAAGGTGGAATATACATACAAAGAAACATTACTCATCCTTAAAAAGTAAGGCAATTCTGACACATGCTATAAAATGGATGAACATTGAAGACATTATACTAGGTGAAATAAGCTTGTCCCAAAGAGACAAATATTATGATTCTACCTATATGAAGTGCTTAGAGTAGTCACATTCAGAGAGACAGAAAGTTGAATAATGTTTGTAATGTGTTGGAGGGTGGCAAGAATAGGGAATTAGTGCTTCATGGGTACCAAGTTTCAGTAAGGGAAGAAGAGAATGTTCTGGAGAGGCATAGTGGTAGGGTTGTGCAACAATGGGAATATTAATAACATAAAACTGTATATTTAGCAATAATGAAAATGGTGAATTTTATGTTATACATATTTAACCACAATTTAAAAAATAAAAATAAAAAAATTAACCCTTAGTTTCCAGACAGAGATAAAGCTAAGCTTTAAGATCTGACTTAGCCCTTACTTTTACATGCCATTAAGAAAGTTATATTGGGCTGGAGGTACAGCTCAGTGGTCCAGTACTTGCAGAGCATGCAAGCGCAAGGCCATGGGTTCAACCCCCAGTATTGCAAAAAAAAAAAAATTAATTTTCATGACTGATATTGTTGTTGTTGTTAGGTGCCGTCGAGTCGGCATCCGACTCATAGCAACCCTCATAGGGTTTTCAATGGCTGACTGTTTCGGGATTGCCTTGGGAGTGGATTGGCAAGCCCTTCTCCCATTTTTGCGGTGCTGGGAATTGAACTCGGGACCTCAGAGACTGCAGCGCAGCGCTCTACCCACTGAGCCAAATCCCAGCCCATGACTGATATTAGATTGACATTATTTTTGGTCAAATAAGATGTTAAAATAGAACATGATGAAACAAAACTTGTATCTACTTTGATCATCATTTCATAAAAGAAAAAGCATTTTTATATAAAACGAATTTCAAAAGAAAACAATCTCAAAATAAGATCATTAAAAA
>VMDO01019560.1:0-39409 GCA_007922755.1 Pedetes capensis
TATTGCTCCAAGGTGCTGTTCAATTCATGTTAGTGGGCTTTATTATATCTCCAAAAACTATACTATCCTTTGAGTCTCAATTTGTCTTCTTTCAAACTTATTTGGCTGATAAAGGTGAAACTTGATATAACCCAATGGAGCATGGATTTGGAAAAATTGAAAATGCAGTATGTATCATTTCCAACTTAGAAAGAGGCTAATAAAAGTTATTTTGCTGCACTAGTCACTTGACTTCTCTTTCCCATTGCAAAGTGTCTTGGATTGGAAACCCTCCAGCTATCAATAATAATATCCATGATATGCATTTGACTAGAATCAATTATATTATACTTGCTAGAATAAAAACAAGAGAATCAAGGTATGAAAGCAGCACGTTTATAGAAGAAAATATATTGTCTAAAGGGAACATAAGGTTCAGTGTTAACTTTGGCTTGTGAAATAGAGAGCAAATATTTCTCTCAACATTGAGAGGATAACTTCTTATTATCACCAAAAATTTTTCCTGAGAAGGTTATCAAATCTTATTTCTGTAATGAATATTAATGCTTGTGGTATTCTAAAACTAAAAGACCTCTGGTGTGTAACTGAGCAACATTAGCCATATTTAATACTTAGAAACATTCTTTTCAGTTGCATTCCTTGTCATTTTGTCATATATTTTGAATGTGAGCTTCATTCATATGAGGCATTTCATCCTCTAAGTTCATTGAGGTTATAAACTGTATTGTTCAGTTTCCTCTTACCACGTGTGAGAGCCCAGGCATTTTTATATAATGCATACACTGTCTTCTCTGAGTTGTAATGTAAGTTTTATCAAAACACTGCAGGAGCAGCTAGTGTCTGCAGCTTAATTTAACCCCATGGTTTATGCCCTGAAGTGTCAGGCAGATAGACAATGCTATGCCAATCAATTTCAGTCTGTTAAAGCCCAGAGAGCAAGGCAGAGATAAAGTGATGGAAGGCCTATAGTTGGCGATGATTTACAAGTAGGCTTCATACCTCTCAGGACTTCAGGATCTGTCCAGAGGGCAGTAAAAGAAAGAGATAGCCCCTATTTGCATAGTTTCTTATATGACCTTCAAAAAACCCCATGGAAATTGGAAAGTCTAAAACAGGTGCCCTTTTTAAAGAAGAGGAATGAAAAAGCAATAAGTAGTTGGCTATTCATGAATAATATTGGCAATTTCAGCTGCAGCAGACAACAGTCCATCAATGACATCTTCAAATCACCCACATATAGGTCAGAATACACTAATTTATTTAAGAAGATGGAAAGAATACACAGAGTCATTATACCAAAAAGAACTGGTGGATGATCAGTCATTTTAAAAGGCTGCATATGATCAGGAACAAATGGTACTGAAGGAAGAAGTGGAAGCTACCTTGAAGGAATTGGTGAAACTCAAGGCTCTAGGAATTGATGGAATATCAGTTGAGATGCTTCAACAAACACATGCAGTACTGGAGGTGCTCACTTGATTGTGCCAAGAGATTTGGAAAACAGCTACCTGGCCAACTGACTGGAAAAGATCCATATTTGTGCCAATTCCCAAGAAAGGGGATCCAACCTAATGCAGAGATTATCTAAGGATATCACTGGAATCACACACTAGTAGAATTTTGCTAAAGATCATTCAAAAGCAACTGCAGCAGTATATTCACAGGGAATTTCCAGAAAATCAAGCCAGATTCAGAAGAGGGCACAGATTAAGGGACATTATTGCTGATGTGAGATGGATATTGACTCAAAGCAAAGAATACCAGAAAGATGTCTATCTATGCTTTAGTGATTATGCAAAGGCATTTGACTGTATGTATCACAACGAATTATGGGTAATATTACAAAGAATGGGAATACCAGAGCACTTAATTGTACTCATAAAGAATGTGTACATGGATCAGGAAGCAATTGCTTGAGCACAGGAAATACTGCAGTTTAAAGCCAGGAAAAGTGTGTGTCAAGGCTGTATCCTTTCACTGTACCTCTTCAGTCTCTATGCTGAGCAAATAATCTAAGAAGATGGACTTTATGAAGAACTTGGCATCAAGATTAGAGGAAGACTCATTAACAACCTCCATTATGGAGATGACACAACTTTGCTTGCTGAAAGTGAAGAGAATTTGAAATATTTACTGACGAAAACCAAAGAACTCACCCTTCAGTATGTTTTGTACCTCAACATCAAGAAAACAAAAGCCCTTACAACTGGGTCAGTAAGCAAATTCATGATAAATGGAGAAAAGATTGAAGTTGTCCAAGATTTTGCTTGCTTGGTTCTACAATCAGCACCCATCAAAGCAGCAGTCAAGAAATCAAAAGTTGCCTTGTACTGGGAGAAGCTGTGGCAAAAGACCTCTTTAAAATGTTAAAAAGTAAAGGTGTCACATTGAAGATGAAGCACCTGATTCATGCCCTGGTATTTTCAATGGCGTCATATGCTTTGTGAAATCTGGATATTGAATAAGGTATCCAAGAGAAGAACTGATGCTTTTGCATAATGGTGCTGGAGACAAATATTGAATATGGACTGCAAAAAGAACCAACAGATCTGTCCTAATAGAAGTGCAACCAGAGTGCTCTTTAGAAGCAAGAGTGGTTAGACTGTGTCTTACATAACTTGAATATGTTATCAGGAAGGACCAGTATCTGAAGAATGGCATCATGTTTGGGAGAGTGGCAAGTAACCAGAAAAAAGGAAGACCCTCAACTAGGCAGAGTGACTGCAACAATGGGATTAAACATAAAAATACTTATTTGACTGGTGCAGTGTTGAGTGCTGTTTTATTCCGTTGTACAGCAACTACCAATGACAGCAACTTCTTCCTTTATAAAGTGGGAATACTACTGAAACTTATATCATGAAGTGTGTGAGGTTTTTCTGTTTGTTTGTTTGTTTGTTTTCTGTTTTTATTGTTTTTTGTTTTTTTAAAGAATAAGATGAAATGTTCAACATGAGTCTGGGCTCTTGGAATTCTGAATTCATTCTCTCTCTCTCTCTCTCCCTCCCCTCTCTGTTGTTCCTACTATTTTATTCTCACTACAGCAATCATTAAAATATTTCTTTGACATTTAATATGTGTCAGGCACTATGCCAAACTTTAAATTCATCATCATATAAAAAATAATAAGTGATATTATTATACCTATGAGGTAGGCACTTCTTTTTTTTCCATTTAGAAGAAGAAGGTAATGAGGCTCAGAAAGGCTCGCAGTTAGTAGTAGACTGGGGACTTGAACATATATTTAGGAACCCAGAGGTTCCTGAACCATTAGTACCATATGACCTTTGGATATAAGAAGTCATAAATTTTGATTTCCCTAAGAATTCTTGGAATGGCTGAGCTGCAGGATGAAAAATCTTTCAGAACTCTGGCCAGTTCCAATTAAGAACCATATTTTCATTTAATTCCATTTCCACAAGCTAGTTATTCCCACAGTTTTTCACCTATTTCTATTCCTACATGTACTCAGAGGCACCATCCTTCGCAAAGGCTGTGTGTAATTTGATCTAAACACGCACTATAGTAGGAAAATCCAATCAGAAGATAGCAGAAGGTATCCATCATGTTGAAATATGAAATGTACCTTCTTTAGAAGCATCCCTAGCTTTCCACAATATTTGAACTTTATAGCACCCTAGTTTTGAAAGGGGCTGGGATTTGGCTCAGTGGGTAGAGCGCTGCGCTGCAGTCTCTGAGGTCCCGAGTTCAATTCCCAGCACCACAAAAATGGGAGAAGGACCTGGCAATCCACTCCCAAGGCAATCCCGAAATAGTCAGCCATTGAAAACCCTATGAGGGTCACTATGAGTAGGATACTGACTCGACAGCACCTAACAACAACAAGTTTTGAAAGTTATCTATGACTTGGTAAATGCTATCTTGTTTAAATGAGAGTTCAGGAGCTTTGGAAATGGGTGTTACAGTGCTAATTTCACTGGAAAGGCAACCTAAATGATGTCGAAATCATATCTTAAATCATGTTTGTGGAGGAAGTTCTGAGGAAAGACTGAAAAGGTGATTCTGAGGTGTCAAATGATTGAATAGCAGTATGAGGCACAGGATGATGGCATCAAGTTCAGAAGTAAAGTTGGCATGTGCTTCTTGTAAAGCCATACAGAGCTGAGAACAATTGTCCACAGCAAACCATCAGTCAAAAAGTATTGTGCTGAGTAGATCTCAAATATTCTTAAGTTTCAACTTCCTCATATATAATCTAGAAATAATTTTTAAAACTGCTTCCTTGGCTTTTTGTAAGGATTAAGTGAAAGAACATGAGGAAAACATTTAAACTCTAAATTACTATAGAAGTGTAAGGTAATTTAATAAATTCAGACCATTAAGACTTATTGAGCATATTCCACTTGATGATGGGAATCCACACACTGAAGTACAGGTTATTTTACTCTGAAGGACATAGCTATCTAATGGAGAAGATATATATTTTATCTAAACAATTAAAATTCAGTGTGGAAGCTACTACTGTAGATGTATAGACAAAGTATCCTAGTGCTATAGAAATAAGTTGTTGTTTGGTGCTGTCAAATTGTGCCTGACTCATAGAAACCCTTGTAGGGTTTTCAATGGCTGATTGTTTCCGGATTGCCTTGGGAGTAGATTGCCACGGGAGTGGATTGCCATGTCCTTCTCCCATTTTGTGGTGCTGGGAAACAAACTCAAGGCCTTAGAGACTGCAGAGCAGTACTCTACCAACTGAGCTAAATCCAAGCCCATAGAAATAAGAGGCATAATTAATTCAGGGCAAAAGGGTATTTGTGAGAAAAGTTTTAGATAGGAGTGATATATTAAGCTTGGTCTAAAAGCTGGGATGGAAGGCTTATTTCAGGAAGAAAGTTTTCTAGGCACAAATATCCTAGATATTTGGGATTATATAAAAATGGGTTCAAAAGCATAACAAAGTAGACTCTGTGACTTACTATGGAAGGTACTTGAGGAACTAGTAAATTGAGTTTAAAAGGTAGACTTGAATATTGAGTGTGAAAACATGAGTACAATATTTAAGAGTCGGTTTTATACTTTGGGAAGACATGGAAATATTTTCAGTAGAGAGCAACGGATTTTTGAGGAGGGAGGGAGAAGAGTAAAGATGATATATCATCCCTACCTTCAGGTATTTATCTTCTAATTGAGAAGATCAGATCAATATGTACACAAACATACTGGATCCTTGATCTTCACCATCAGACTAAGACCAGAGCAGGCATGTTATACCATGTAGCCTAGAGTTATTACAGCTAATACTGATGATTTACAGACCAGATATATAAAAATGCTAGAGAAGTTCTCACAACTACATCTTAATGAGTAAAAAGGACTTGGAATCATTCTTATCTTTCAGACTAGCCATAACTAACTCAGAATTTTCCCTAATGATTCACCACACATGGTACAGAAGTGCATCCTTGGATGGGGGGCTCTGAGATTATTTTTAAGCAGAGGTCTATATTTCATTATCAATGCATTCCAGAACAGAGTTCCAAATAGTGTATTATCTAAATAATAGATAATAGCTAATTTCCTATACTGCAGCCATAGCCCTGTGGAATCCGATCCTGGCAGATCTCGGAAGCTAAGCAGGGCCGGGCCTGGTTAGTACCTGGATGGGAGACAGCCTGGGAACACCAGGTGCTGCAGGCTTGGGAGAAGGACCTGGCAACCCCCTCCCAAAAATCAATCTGCCATTGAAAACCCTATGTACAGCAGAGAAGCACTGACAATAGTGTTTCCCCTGTTGTACAGAGGGTCGCTATGAGTCGGATATCGACTCAACGGCAACTAACAACAACAACAATTTCCTATAATAATATAATGTCCTTCATTGTTAATTATACTTAATTTTATTGATTCTAATTTGTTGGATTTTCAGTCCTACATATATTTAATATTTAGATTTTGCTACTATAGTTGTATAAGTGCCTTAAACATTAATAATTCATATCTAGCTATGCAATAGTATAAATTGACATAACTCAAATTGCATGATTTTTTTTCTTAAAAAGGATCTTTAATTTGAGCAATGTTACCTAATACAAGGTACATATTCCTCATGTGTCATAGTTAAGAATTAGGAACAATTTATGCTTGATGAAACCTTTTAAATTGCTAACGAAGACAGGAGATGCAGAATAATTAGCAATTCATATATATATGAATATATATAAAATATATATATATATATAAAATTTCAAAGGCTACTATTTGGAAGACATGTACTTTGTTTAGCTATTAATATAGAAGTTCCAATGGCAGTACAAGACAGAGGATTGTGTTGTTAGAGTAACTAACTGGCTACACAAATGGATAGCCATCTTAAGCATTATATTCATGAATTGACCCTATTCTGGGTTCTGGCCTTAGTTTTGCAGTGTAGGAATTTAATTCATACATGCATAGAGAATGTGAGTTAGGAACTCTCCCTTTGTCATGCATGGAACAATCTCATATCAGAATTTCCTTGAGGTAATTTGTAAGCAGACGTTTGTTTTGGAATACCTGAAACCAAATACAGAAGAGTGTGTTGTATAATTCAAATGTCCAATGACATCAAGCTTCAATAGCCTGACACAGCCATTTCAATGCTAAATACCTATTTGCTGGCAAAAAAGAAAGACTGGCAGCTTGGTAAAAATATTCTTTGTGCTGAAGGGAGTTAGGACTGTGCCACCCTTTGCCCTTGTAATAGTCATTTTGCTTTCCCTGTCATTGGCCAATCTACCCTCCTCTTACCTCAACTCACTGGAACATTGTGTCATTTAATACACTCATGCAATAAATAAGCTTCATCATAGTCCACCAATCATTCTTTAAATTCTTTTATCTGAGGATTAACTTAATAAACATTTATTGAATACCTTTCCGACAGAACAGACTGTGAAATAGGTGCATAATAAATATGGTTCCTACTCTCACAGAGTTTGTGGTCTACTGGAAGATACAAACAAGTGTTCAGGCAGTTCCATATGGTGTGACACATATTCAGAAGGCCGTATACAGTACAATGAGAGCAGTTAAGAGAAGCATGTAATACTGACTTGAATTAGTCATCTCTGGTTAAGGTTATCAGGAGATGAAATGCACAGAATGAACAAGAGTAGGTTGGAAGTATATATGTTTATTTGGAGAAGTGTGTGTGTATCTCTCAGAGAGCGACAGAAACAGAAACAGAACATGATGGATAGAGAAATATTTAAAAGGAGCAAGGTTATGGTGAATCAAGAGAAGGAAAAATATATATTCATGAGCAAATGGCATTTGGTGAATGGAAAGCAAGTAATTTGCTTGCTACTCCATTGTTCTGACCCATTGTATGTTGATGCTATAGTGTACTTCTCAATCTTTTAGAAGAGAACATTTATTTTATTACACCTTTATAATTAATGCAGGAATGCAAGCTTATAATTCCAAGTGGATTCTCGTTTTAGAAATTTCACAGATCACACCAAGCAGCTGTCAGCCTCAGTAAGCCAAATCCTCAACTGAGCAGTATTTGCAAGAGCTTAACAGAATCACGATGCATGCATTTTTTCATTGTTCTGTTCCACTGCAACATCCACATTGATACTTTAGTATTTCTTTTATAGTCTTTTATTTTACTGAAAAGTTCTCAACTTTTTATAGTATAGATTTTTCCAATTTTAATATCATTTCTCTGAGCTTAGTGGACTATAAAGAATAAATAAAATCTTTAAACACAGTTTGCAATAACTACCCACTTCTAATACTGTGTGTGTGGTTAAGACCTGCAGCCCTACCACCATGGCATCTGATCCCATCAGATCTCAGAAGCTAAGCACAGTAGGACCTGGTTGGTATGTGGGTGGGAGACTGCCTTGGGACACCAGGTACTGTAGGCTTGGGAGAAGGACCTGGCAACTCACTCCCAAAAAATAATCCGCCATTGAAAACCCTATGAATAGCAAAAAAGCACTGACAAGAGTCAGACACTGACTTGACGGCACCTAACAGTAATTTACCTGCCAATACAGGAAATTGTCAGTGGCTGTACAATATAAACTATAAAAGGCATAGTGCATACCTTTACAATATGCAGACTACACTAATTAAACCAGTAAAGATCATTCTCACTATATGTACAGTGAAACATTCTCCTAACCATTTTGTGGTCAAAAAGCTGATGTGACAGAGCATTTGTAATTTGTGGTCCTACTAGATGTGGACTGATAGCCCATATCATTCTACAGAGAGTATTCACAAAAAGTTCAAATGCAGTGATCCTGTCCCCAGTGTGACAACTTCTCCCTTGGAGACGCAACTTCTTCTTTACCTCTTAGAAGATGAGTCACTTGTAGTCTCCTAGTCTCTATATATAACCCAGAAATATCAGCCCTATCCCTTTAAGCCTCAATAAAAAGAAATATTTTCTTCCTTTGATTTTTTTCTCTCATCATATCTAACTTTACAATTTTTCACTCCCCTAGAGTTCAGCTATCTGCCTCACAGTATCAAATTCTGCAATATAAGAGAAAATAATAGCAAATATAAATGCATTTTAAGGAGAGTGAGCTACCATGTCTTTTGGGAAGATGAAGAATATGAAAGAAAACAAAGCAGAGATTTAGACAGGGTGTTATTGGATGCTTTTTGCTTCTAACTCAGTAACAAGCATCCTAAAGCTTGTGTGTGTGTGTGTGTGTGTGTGTGTGTGTGTGTGTGTGTGTTAAATAAAGAAACTTGAAAACCTTTTCTTTTTTCCTTCTGGTAATATGCGTTGAACCCAGGGCCTCATGCTTGCATGCTTTGCAAGTGCTGTACCACTGAGCTGTACCCTCAGCCCATTTTTTTACTTTTTGAGACAGAGTCTCACTAAATTATGCAGACTGCCTCTGGTCTCAAAGTTGTGGTCCTTCTGCCTCTGCCTGCCAAGTCACTGGGATTACAGGCATATGCCACGGAGCCTGGCTGAAACTTCAAATTCTTAAACTGTCTTTAAAACTCCAATCCGTGAGAGTATCTTGAAGGGAAAACTGCCTCTGTTGGTGATATGCACAGAGCCCCTACTTGGAGAACGGCTTACTTAACGCATTGTGCAACAGGAAGATCCTAGCGCAGCACACTGTGTCTTGGGTGTATTCTGAAGTCAGCACACTGACATGCAGCAGAGCTTCCTTGTTCCTTTGGCTTTGTGAATCAGATCCCTTAGGGGTGAGGTGTAAGCCAATGGTTCTGCTTAAAAGAACACCTTATATAGAAAAGAAATTATGTTAGCTGTGATCAAAGGACAGGACAACTGAGCATAGTATATAAGGATGCTGATACTGGAAATAAAGCAGACGCTCATCTCTGAAACCATCTCCAGAGGGTTCTTAATCTCCATGCCCTCAGACTCGACAAGGGTTGTCAGTTCTCTCCTACGGGATGCCAAGGGAGGGGTCAACAAGCCTTTGCTGAATTGGAGCCTTCAGATCATACAATTTTAAAACTATTGAGCACTCACTGGCTGAATCTACTTGGTGCAATAAAGAGAATGGTTTCAACATGTTTGTAATTTCATATGCTAGATTCTGTACCCTTACTGCATGCAGCCCATGAAGTCTGGGGAGATAAGAGTTGTATATATAAGTAAGTAATAGGCCACAGGCAAAGGCAACATTTCAACCAGTATTTTTTTCTTTAATATTCATTAATAGAAGAGGAAAACACATGAGAGTTGTGCCAAAAACAAAAACAAAAACAAAGCAGGAGTTGGAGTTAGTATAAAAAGTTTCAAGGAAAACACACACACACACACACACACACACACACACACACACACACACCCCTGAGAAAAGTATGCCTAAAGAAAATGAATTGAAGCCAGAGTAAACAGACTGAGCACTGTAAAGTCCTGGAACTTCTTTGTCCATCCTTCCCTGAAAAGTTTCTCTTCAAGACTCCTTCATGTGTAACCTTGCAGGTTTGATCATGGATTTACTGTTCAGGCACTGATATGTTTTGAGTCAGGGAAACACCCAAAACTTAGGTCAAAATTATCCTAGCTCTGAGATGTTTAAAATACTTCTTTAATAATACTTCTTTATAAGGTTCTTATAGGGATTCGGTGAGATAATAAAATGCTTTAGTGACTTCAATTTTGTCAGCTATAATAGAATATATATAGAATAACAATAGAAGTGGTAGTAGATGCTGTTTTTATTACATTTAAACCAGGAGACAGAAGTCTACTTCTCTGGTCATATTTCAAGGTTTAGATATTGGAATTTTGGTGAAAAAAGATAAATTATTGAAGAGAAAAACACTAATACATATGAGTATAATATATAAATTCTCTGGGTTTGGGAATTTCTGGTCCATACCTGTGTTAATCAGACCTTTGTCTGCTGTGACAAATGCCCAAGAGAAATAACTTAAAAGAGGAAAGGTTTATTTTCAGCTGATGGTTTCAGAAATTTCTGTCCATGGTTGACTTCATCGTTGCTATGAGCCTGTGGTGAGGCAGATATGGCAGGAAGACTGTGTGGTGGAGCAGGTTGTTCACCTCCTGGCAGCCAAGAAGCAGAGTAAGACAAGAAGGAGCCAGGGCAAGATTCACCCTTCAAAGACACACCTCCAGTGACTTACTTCCTCCAGAGAGGCTGCACTTTCCATAGTTCCACTGTTTCTGAATAGTCCATTCAATTTTTGAATCTATCAATGGGTTAAACCATTGATTAGTTCTAAGCCCTCATGATCTAATCTTCTGGAAGAACCCTCACAGACATAGCCAGAGGTACGCTGTATTAATCTCCTATGCTTCTCTTAATCCAATCAAGTTGAAAGTCAATATTCTAATGGTGCTTTATCTTTTCAGTGTTTTTGAGAGCCCTCCAAGCCCTCTGTGATGCTTCAATTTCTCTCCACAACTCAGTGGAGTTCTAGTATTGGTGGAGGATATAGTAGAAGTCACTCTTTTGTGCACAACTCCATGATACTTTGGGTTCACATTATATTGATTAAGCATAACGCCAATAAAAACTGTTCTGGTCATAAGGAGCAGGACACTTACAGCTAGATTTAATAATGATTAAAGAGATTGCAAGTGAAGTGTGTCTTAAAGCTCTGCCCCCTTCTGGACATTTGTTCCATATTCCTCCTGCAGACAGGTTTTTTTCAGTTTCTTCATACTCTTTGCTCTCACCTATACTTCTAATTTCATGTTGCACTTGATTTTGATTTGCTAAGGTATAGATTATGGCCATGCTTCTGTAGAAAGTTTCAATTTACTGTCCCTCATTACCATTTTCCCCACAAAGACCAAATACCAAATTTTTGGAAAATAAATGGCCCACCTTAGATTTAGTATCTACTCACTGTTCTGGAAAATAGTTGTGGGATGGGGATGATGGTGGCCCAAATCATCTGTGATAGGTAGAATAATGGCTCCACAAGGATATCCAACTCCTAATCTCCAGAACCTTTAAATACATTACCTTATATAGAAAAATGGATTTGGCAGATGTCATTATGGTAAGGATCTTGAAATGGGAAAATTATCCTGAATTATCTGTGTCAGTCCAGAGTACTAGGAAGGGAAAGATGGAGACAGAAGAGTAAAAGTCAAAGAAGGAGATATGATGATGAAAACATAGTTTTGAGTGATGCAAAGCCATGAACCATGGAATCCAGGAAGATTGTTGAAATCCTTGCTAGAAACAGCAGGGAAATGGTTTCTCCCCTAGAGCCTTGTGAACAAATGTAGCCCTGAGACCTGTATTAGACTCTTGACTTCCAGAATCAAAAGATAACAAATTTGCTTTGTTTTAAGCTATTACATTTTTTGGTAATTTGTTACAATGGCATTAGGAAGCCAGTCCACCATCCATTTTGTATGCAGAGGCAGCTTCTAAAAGGTATTACTGACAGCCAACTTTACCTACCATCTTAATACCTCAGAGAAAGCAAAAGTAGCTGCTGGAAGTTTAGAGATCTATTGTCTTATATTTTCTATATTATTTTCTGCCACTGACTATACTAAATAAGTAACACTAAGTTTCTGTTATATGTCAGTAGAAGTTGTCTCTACTCCCTATGGTAAATAATTATTAATTGAAACTTTTTATTAATTTAGATAATATATTGTTTTTGTTGTGTCTGTCTAAGTTGTGTCTGACTCATAGTGACTCTCATAGGGTTTTCCAATGGCTGATTGTGTCAGGATTGCCTGAGTGGATTGCCATGTCCTTCTCCCATTTTTGTGGGGCTGGGAATCAATCTCAGGACCTCAGAGACTGCATAGTGGTGCTCTACTAACTGAGGTAAATCGCAGCCCCATTTAGATAATATATGTAATATAAACTTGTTTGGGCCTGCAGCCATAGCACTGTGGCATCCACTCCTGTCAGATCTTAGAAACTAAGCTGGATCAGGGCTGATTAATACTTGGATGGGAGACCGCCCGGGAACACAAAGTGCTGTAGGCTTGGGAGAAGGACCTGGCAATGCACTCCCAGCAAAAAACAATCCGCCACTGAAAACCCTATGAATAGCAGAGAAGCACTAACAATACTGTTCTGCCTATTGTATGTAGGGTCACTGTGAGTTGGATACGGACTTGATGGCGCTTAACAACAGCAACAAAGTTATTTGGAGCAATGTCTGGCAATATCTGCTCATTACATTCACCTCAGCCAGCTTCTTTTCTACGCCTCAAATATGTCAAGCCCTTTGATAGCTCATTCACCTATTCATTTATTCAAAAACAGTGTATTGTATATGAGGCATGTGCCTGACGCTATTCCAAGTGATGATGCTTTAGCAGTGCACATGATAGAAAATGATTCTTGCTTTCATAGGTCTTCCATTGTTGTGAGGCAGAGGCACCTAATAAACAAAAGCAGCAATGATACTACAAAACATCTAGATTAGATAGAGATTAGGGGTTGGGAGGGATGACCAAGGAGGGCCTCACTGACAAGATGGTATTCAAACAGTGCATATCAGAGTTACACTAGCAGATAGTGTGGGGAAAAGCAATGCAGACATGGAGAAATTCAGGGACAAAGTTCATGCTATGGTTTCTCTTATTTAGCAAACAAAACAACACCTTTTCTACCCCAATCCCTCTTCCACCTGCCATTGCAGGTCTTAATTCTGGCTCTGATGCTGTATGTGCTGTATGTGTGTATGTATGTGCTGTATGACTATGGTTTTTATCCTTTTGTTAATTTGCCTCTTGTCTGTCCCATAATAAGTTGAAAGCCTCAAGAAAATAAGAATTCTGTCCATTTTATTCAATACTGTATAACCATAATTTAGGAGAGGACTTGAGCACATACATAATAGGCCCTTGATAAATATTTGTTGAGTAGATAAATTAATGGATAATATGTTTTGAAAAAATAAATTGGTTAGAATTCCTATACTTACCGCTATGTTAGTGTTTAGTATATTTTGTTTTGGTTGTGCTTCCATAAAGTCTTGACTCCTAAAATCCTCATTCTTATTCTGATTGGAAATTCTGGACTACTATATTTTAAATACTGTTAAAATGAATTTTTTCGTGTAAAAATTTATTCTTTACCTACTCTCTTCAATTATCCTTTTTTTCTGTATGTGGGACAGGGCCTGGAACATACCTTGCAAGTGCTGTACCACTAGGCTGCACTGCCTCTGACCTTAAACCTGAGATCCTTTTGCCTCTGTCTCCTGAGCCTTTGGGATTGCAGGCATGAGTCACCCACCACACCTGGCCAATGCTATTTATTATGAAGAATATCTTAATTTTAGCAAAAAGCAAAAAAAGTCTACATACAGATAATGGCTTGAATTTGATCAAATGCTCCTTTTTGTTTTGTGTGCTGCTGCCCTGACTCTGCAGGAGAGTGAGTTATATTATCAAAATATCCACTTCAAAAATAAGGAAAATAGTAAGGGTTATACTCTATGAAAAAGGGTTATGAAATGTTTAGGGCATATGTTAGCCAGAGAATTAATTAATTTAATTAATTTACTTATTGTACAAAAGCCCAAAAGAATTGAATTTATGGGTACAGATGATACCAGGGGATGGGAACTTTGGGCACAGAGACAATAGAAAGGAAATGGAGCTAACTGGGTGCAGACATTCAGGCAATGCTTTAAAAGAAGCTCCACCTCAAGGAGAGAGACAACACAGATTGAAAGAGAAATCATGTAGGCCCTTCTCCCCTAAACAAAAGAAAGGACAGGCCTTTTACTCTTAGGCAGGGTTTCACAGGTTGGCTAAACAAGAATTTTTCCACTCCTCCTGGCTCCAGTTTCTAAAGATATTTTCTATCTTATGCAAATATCCTGGCCTTGAGGAATAGGTGGTCAGTCAGTTTAGCCCAAGAACTGCTACATTCCTTTTGTCATATCTCACAAAAATATCCTGGTCTTCTGGTAAAGATGGGCACTGTAGCTGCTCAGAGAACACGTGGCAGGACCGGAAGATAACATATCATGCTTGTCATGAGTAACAACAAGTTGAAGGCCCAGTTTGTTTTGCTTTGTCCTTTTGTATTCTTGGAGATATGGTGAAAGCATTCTTGCTTTTATGCTGCACCTGGTTCCTGAGGGAGATAAAATTTTGGGGGAGCCTGAGAGAGGTAGGGAAGAACATATACCATACTTTTAAAGGGTAACAAGTCATAAATTAAGGTCATGGGAGTGCATCTGCCCTTTGTCCCTGTGGTAGTGGTGGTGGTGGTGGTTGTTAGGTGCCCTGGAGTTGTGTCTGACTCATAGCGACCCTCATACCCTCACAGGGTTTTCAATGGCAGATTGTTTCAGGATTGCCTCAGGAGTGGGTTACCATGTCCTTCTATGTTTGCGGTGCTGGGACTCGAACTCAGGACCTCAGAGACTGCAGAGCGGTGTTCTACCAACTGAGCTAAATCCTGGGCCCCTGTGGTGGTTAAGGAGCACATAACATATTCTTAATGAGTAATAATTTAAAGGGCCCAGGGGCTTATTTGCCTTCTGTCCTCTTGTGGTAGTGCCCTGTCTCACAGAAGTGAGGCTTGTTTGTAACTGAGGTAAAGTTATGTCAAGCAGTTAACATGGTACATAGCACAGCTCAACTGTTCAGCAAGTGCTTATGGTTCATTCATTTATTCATTCATGTATGGGGTTACTGAAAGATGTCTGAATGGCTACTGGGAGGTGAAACTACACATTCCCAATGTAAGTGTCCTTTGTGAAGAGATAGAGGTGATAACTTCATTTATTGACTATTTTTATTGCTCCAATTGTAATACCTGTGTGCTATGGTTACTTTAATGAGATTTAGGTTCCACAAATCTTTTGGCCTTGTCATCCACCATTCAAATGATCAATCATTTATGCATACCTCCAGAGCACATTGTGCTCTGTGTGTATTTAATACAAATGGTTCTGCACATGTATGTCTTGCCCATTTTAGAAACTATACCCATCCAGTCCCAAGTGCCTTTGCAAAGTAGGCTATTCACAATGCAGATTAAGAAAAGCTGAAACAATGGCACCTGTTATAAGCTACTTGACCTACTTAAGAACAAACACGTCAGGTGAGGACACTTAAATTTAGAAAACTTGACTGTAGAAATTGTATGATAAAGAATTTTTTCTACCTTCTAGATTATTTTCCGGGCTGGGATTTGGCTCAGTGGGTAGAGCGCTGCGCTGCAGTCTCTGAGGTCCCAAGTTCAATTCCCAGCACTGCAAAAAATGGGAGAAGGACCTGGCAATCCACTCCCAAGGCAATCCCCAAGCAGTCAGCCATTGAAAACCCTATGAGGGTCACTATGAGTCGGATACCGACTTGACGGCACCTAACAACAATAACAAAGATTATTTTCCTGAAGAAGTCTCCTAGTTGCTATTTTCACACTAACGCAGACATACATAGAATGTTTTATCCCTACTATAGGCATCAGGACTTTATGATTCCCAAAAGAAGGCCCAATTCTTGCTCCAATTATTACAAGTAAAATAAAATCTAAAGTATGGTTTAATAAAAAAGAAAATTATTTGGCTAATAGGCTTGAAATGCCTGTAGCTATACCACTGTGGCTTCAGATCCCATCAGATCTTGGAAGCTAAGCAGGGTTAGACCTGGTTGGTACTTGGATGGAAGACCTCCTGGGAACACCAGGTGCTGTAGGCTTCGGAGAAGGACCTGGCATCCTACTCCCAAAAAACAATCCCTACTGAAAACCCTATGAATAGCATAGAAGCACTGACAATAGTGTTTTGTCTGTCAGACAGAGGGTCACTATGGGTCCGACACTGACTGGATGGGTCCTAACAACAACAACAAGGCTTGAAATGTCAAGGAGATGTGGCTTTAGGCTCAGGAGGAGTCAGGGCATAAATGGTGGTGTTAAGATACTCCCTATTCAAACCTCCTGCACACAGCCTTTCTTTTTGACTGTGGGAAGAAGCACTGTTCCCTGGAAGTTCAAGCATAGGTCTGAGAGAATGAAATTACTGTGGCCAGAGAAATGCTATGCTCAGGGACTGAACTGGGGTGAATATAACCTTCTGAGGGAAAACAGGGAAGGTTATCCAAAAAGGGCTGAAGGGATGCTGGTTGGCAAAGCCACACCTCTTCTCTCCTATAAAGCTTCCTGTTGCGAAGGGAAATAGATGACTATGGTGCCCAGCCTAATTGTTTTCAAGCCCAGGTTTTATTAGAATCACCTGGGTTGTATTTTAATTGACAGGGTGCCAATCTGAGCAATTTCTCTTTCAGCCAGCTTACCCCAGTAAGCTAGAAACAGAATTACTCTCTTACAATTATCAACTAGACAAGTGGAGAAACAGATAAAACTACTGTCTGTAAGTTACACAGCAATCAGAGAAAGACTGTCCTCTCTTATAGAAGGCAAATAAGTGAGGCAAACCCAGTGCTCACAGAGTTGGTGACTTGGGACATTGTGCAGGTCATACTGCAGAAAGAAAGATCCCTAGGAGGGCATGTTGTTATTGTTGTTGTTAGGTATCATCCAATCGGTATCCGACTCATAGTGACCCTACATACAACAGGTGAAACACTATTGCAGTGTTTCTCTGCTGTTCATGGGGTTTTCAATGGAGGATTGATTTATGGGGGGGGGTTTCCAGGCCCTTCTCCCAAGCCTACAGCACCTGGTGTTCCCAGGCAGACTCCCATCCAAGTACTAACCAGGCCCAACCCTGCTTAGCTTCCAAGATCTGACGGGATCAGATGCCACAGGGCTATGGCTGCAGGTGCAGAAGGGCATAGGGGTCTTTAAAAGTTGAGTAGATTAGGATCAGAGGTTGTGGAAGCCAAGGTGACTGGGATTTTTAGGACAAGAGAAATGAAGAGCAAGAAGCTACAGGGAGGAAAAGATCCAGGAATTTATGTATACATTCCCTTGAGTCTCTTCCTGTTTAATAAACTATAAACTGTGCACACAGTTGGGCTGGGATTTAGGTCAGTTGGTAGACAGCTGCTCTGCAGTCTCTGAGGTCCTGAGTTCGATTCCCAGCACTGCAAAAATGGGAGAAGGATATGGCAATCCACTCCCAAAGCAATCCCAAAACAGCCAGCCATTGAAAACCCTATGAGGGTCGCTATGAGTCTGACATGACGGCGCCTAACAACAATGTGCACACAGGTTGAGATTCTACTGGCTGGAAAAATGTCAACTAAAAGTCTTTATTGACAAGTCCCAGAGTCACACAAAACTTGGAGAGATTTGAGTTCTTGCTGCACAAGAACCTTCATTATCCATCTGTGGCATTCATCACAAAACTGAGTAACACCTTAGTAAGTAGATAAAACAGCATAGTGGAGTAAGATTATTAGTAGTTGTTCCTAATTTAGACAGGGGGAAGTGGTAGAATACAAAGGTCCACCTTCTAGGTTTTTTTTTTTTCCTTTGTTGCCAAGATATAATCATCTAACTCTGGGATGAGTTTGGAAGGAAAAAAATGAAAGAAAATATCATGGAAATATTATTGCTTAGAGAAAGCCCCAATACATATTTGTACTGTCAAATTCTACAGGCCTAAAATAAAAGAAAAGCAAAAAACTGCAAAAACCTTCTTCCTGTCTTTAAATTTTTAAAAATCATTTTCTCACATTCAATTTGCATACTCCTTTTCCTACAATAAATTACAACAAATCAGAATCATACTAGTGCATTACTCTCAGTCATAAATGCCCTAAAGACTTCATGAGCCCCTTCTTAACACCACAAAAGGATCCCCCTCCGCTGAATCATTTTACTTGGAAGTCTCATGGCCTCCAAACCCTGATGAGTACAAATGAGAGTGTCCTGGTGTCATAAAGTAGTAGTTGTTCATAGTGATAGATAATGTTTCTTGATTACTGTGAGAATTACTAAGCATCTGTAAACACTGCATTTAACCTTAACAACAAACACATGAGACAGGTATTATTTTTGGCCCTCATATCTCCATCAAGGAAACCTGGACTCAGAGAGCTCATAAATAGCAAAGCCTGGAGTTGGACACAAGTTGTCAGGCACCAGGAAATAAGTTCTTCAGCTTCACCAACTATCACTTGTGTGGTCCAGTCACATCCGACTCATAGAGACCCTCATAGGGTTTTCAATGGCTGATTGCTTCGGGATTGCCTTGGGAGTGGATTGCCACAACCTTCTTCCATAACTATTGCTTATGGTATGTTATATGTGTTTTACCTTATCTTCTCCATTAGAGGTTCTTAGTAGACAAAGGCTGTATCGTTTTCCTCTTTGTATGCCCTGCACCTAGCATCAGTTGGTGATTGGTGGATATTTATTGGATGAATAGCATGAAAATCATAAATATCCTTGGAATTTAGTTCTATTATGAGCCATACCCAGGTATGAGTGATGTCTACATGGTAGGAGGTACATTATTGATGTGTTTAGTGGTTCGTGATTGGTAAATAAGATCTTTGTTGAATTTCTTTTGGGAGCTTTTTGTATTTTTTTCCTTTTAGCTTACCTATTCATTTTGGTGTTTCCATTTTGGTAGGATATGGAAGCAAAATATACTTCCTAACACATGAAACAGACTGTGATTTCAGAACTAGCAAATTTAGTGATTGAATTCTAATCATTAACTATGAAATTATTTTAGTATAGTAAGATTTGGTAAATTGGAAGGGAGGAAAAAAAAAAAAACAAATTCTTTGGAAGGAAGACTATCCTGGCTTCTCTATCTGGAAAAAATACAAGTTCAAAAGGAATGAGAAAAAATAGCTATGACTAAAATCACAAGCTTTACAGTTTCAATTTATTTCAGAATTCATATTCTTGCATTTACTTTTCCTGCCTTTAAAGCCAAAAATGAGTGAGGAATGACATGATAATAATGAATTTGAGATTGCAATATACGGAGGACAATTTTTTTCAACTAAGCTAACTACATGATTTGAACAGAGAAAACAAAGTATCTTTTATGTAAAACTTGGGAGTGATTAGTGGATAGAGTGATGAATTATCTCATGTCTTTTTGTACCCTAGCTACCCTCACAGTTAGACTTCTGTACTCAGAACTTTGGGCCTTGAATCTCCTCAGAATGTCACAGAGCCACTGAGGTCAATTGCAGTGAAATAAAAAGTGTAACTTTTGCAAAGTTTTAGCATGAAAAAGATCAGAAAAACGCTATTGATTCCTTTCTAGTTTGAGAAAATGATCCATAAAAAAACACTATTTAAAGAGATTATAAATCTTAGGAGTCTACTTACCTTGATGTTAGACATCTGGGTTTGCATTTGAAGTGTCTTTGTCAACATTAGAAGCATGAACAATGAAAAAGCAAGAGACCTATGAGTCTAGCTTTCAGCCTCAGAAATTAGTAAGAACAGTGGAATTTAGGTGCTGCCCAGAAATGAGGTTGCTGCTTCATTGCATCAAAGAGCCCAAGTGACTTAAAAAAAAAAACCAATCTTGTCTGCAGCCATAACACCCTAGCATCCAATCCAGCTTGATCTCCAAAGCTAAGCAGAGTCACCTGGTTAGTCCTTGGTGTGCTGCAGGCTAGGGAGAAGGACCTGGCAATCCACTCCCAAAGCAATCTGCCATTTAAAACCCTATGAATAGCAGAGAAGTGCTGACATAGTGCCGGGCATGGCACATTGTAGGGAACTGTTTCATTCCATTCTGTTGTACCTAGGGTCCCTATGAGTCAGACCCAACTTGACAGCACTGAACAAGAGCAAGGATCCTTTGATCATGTTGTTGTTAGGTGCTGTCAAGTGGGGTCTGACTCATAGGATTATTAATGGCTGATTGTTTCTGGATTGCTTCAGAAGTGAATTGCCACGTCCTTCTCTTCCTGTGGTGCTGGGGATCTAACCTGGGTCCTCAGAGAGTTTGGAGCAGCGCTCTACCAACTGAGCTAAACCCCAGCCTATGGATCATAGTCATGTAGAAAAGCAAAACCGTTAGTGGAGGGGCTATATATAATAATTCAATCAATGTACAAAGCAAAAGATAGGAAGCACAGGAGACTAGAAGTTGTTAGGAGGGGAGTGCAGAAGGATTGATGGAGTGGTTCAAGGTTTTGGTCTAGAAACATTTGGGAAGATGCCAAGAACTTAGTGTGATGGCATGATGCTAGGCCAGCCAGCACAAAGACATAAAGCATTCCAAATACATTGCAAATGTCACCTTCCCTGATGACTTTCCAGATTATCTGAAGTCAGCATGACCTTTGCTTCCTTTTACTATTAAGACTTTTATCAGTACTACTCCTGTGTACTTTTGTTTCATCCTTTACCATAGACAGTCTCTGGAGACAGATTACCTGGATTCAAATCTCAGTTTCAGCACTCTTTAGTTGTATATTCTTGGGCAAATTACCTAACATCTCTATGCTTCTGTATTTTCATCTCTAATATGGAGATTTAAAAAGGTTCAGATTTTATAGCATTTTTAAGAAAAGTAAATGAACAGAGGGAAAATTCTTTTTTTTTTTTTTTTTGTAGTCCTGGGGGTTGAACCCAGGGCCTCGTGCTTGCATGCTCTGCAAGTGCTAGACCACTGAGCTGCACCCTCAGCCCATTTTTGTACTTTTTGAGACAGGGTTTTGCTAAATTATGCAGACTGCCTCTGGTCTCGAACTTGCAATCCTCCAACCTCCTCCTCCCTAGCTGCTGGGATTACAGGCGTGCGCCACAGCGCCCAGCAGAGGGAAAATTCTTAGAGTAGTTTCTGGCCAGTGATAACATTCAACAAATTTATGTTTTATTAATATTGTCACTATCATTTTATATTTTACCATAGTGTCTAATATAGTGCCTGAAACACTGTCAATTACCTGTAAATATTAAGTTAGTGAATGAAAAGTCATAAATCCTAAGTTTGCAAAGCACCTTCAGAAGTCAACAGCCACCTTTAGTTAAGATGAAAACTAATAATATAGATATATATCACCTACTTAAAAATTGCAAAATAATAATTCCACTGTATTCTAGAGTTAGTGAACTACGAATTTATCTTTTATTACATTTAAGCAAAGAACAATTTCCAACATTTAGAGAAAGCTTCTTTCTTGATTAATTTGATATTTTTGATCTTACAACATACAGGCAGAATAATTTCCTGAACAAATGCAAGCTGACCTACTTTCATTGTGATCAATGTTACAAGCCAGGGCCAAAAGATATCTTAATTTGGGCTGTTGCAGACGAGTTCTTGGTTACATCAAGAAGTCAAATCAATCAAATAATTGTTATTAGAGCTTTAACCAAGCCCAGTGAATTGTAAATAAGGAAGTTGGATCCCATGAGGCAGAAAATTGGGCTACACATGTGGTATGTATGTGTGTAGTGGTGGTGATTATTGAATAAGATAGACTCTAATCCACAAAAAGGAAAAAAGAGAAAAAGAAAAAGTAACTTGGTATCATGATCTATACTCTTGATTTTTGTTGGTGGATCTTTGATCATGTATTTTTATTTTTATTATTTTTGTCTCAAGAACAATAAGCAGGATCAGTATATGGTACTATCATATGTTACTTATAGGCAATAATGTTCAATTCTCCCATATCTAATTTCCCATCTAAATTCCACAAATTATTTTTCAGTGCATTTAAAATTCTTCCATCCTTTATAAACAAACCATTGAATATTTCACATATTCTAAGATGTATTTTTTAAAAAAAAATACTGACTTTGTACTCATATTACTATGGTCCCCCATTTTCCTTGGTTTCACTCTTTTGTGCTTTCCATTACCCATGGTCAATCACAGTCCAAAATAATAAATGGTAAATTACCAAAATAATTTGTAAGTTTTAAATTGTATACTATTATGAGTAATGTAATGACATCTCACATCATTCAGTTCCATCCTTCCCAGGACATGAATCATCTCTACCTGCCCATTAGTCACTTAGTACCTACATTATCAGGTTGACTGTTGCAGTCTACTTAGGGGTCAAGTAATGTTTTATTTACTAACAGTCCCAAAGCACAAGAGTACTGATGCTGGTAACTCAAATATGCCAAAGAGAAAACATGAAGTGCTTCCTTTAAGTGAAAAGGTGAAAGTTCTTGGCTTAATAAGGAAAGGAAAAAATGATAAACTGGGGTTTTTATGGTATTTAATAATAGAATATTTTGAGAGAGATAGGCACCACATTCACATACCTTTTATTAAAACATGTTATAATTATTGTTAATTACTAATCTCTTTTTGCACCTAGTTTATAAATTAAACTTGTCATAGGTATGATGTATAGGGAAAACCCTGTATATACTATCTGCGAAATTTCCAGCATCCACTGGGGGGTCTTGAATCATCTATAGATAAGGGGAAACTGCTATACATTGATTTTATTTTTTCAAAAATTAGTTTGATATTGGTTTCAACCATTCATAATTGAAAGAATGCAAGCAATAATGGTTATTTTATAGAATTTGATTCAAACTGTGCTTATATTCTTAGGATATAAAATTTTGGATTCACTGCAAACAATTGAGTTCTTCCTGTATGTCTCAGAATGTGACTTCTGCTTTACTATTGAAACATATTGATATGCTGGAAGAACATTTTGAGGAGCATTGCTTTATGAGACTTTGGGAAAATTATAAATACTACTTATTGCCCAGCAATTAACAGAAAAGAATTGTTTGTTGTTGTTAGGTGCCCTCGAGGCTGGTACAACTCACAGCAGCCCTCACAGTGTTTTAGATGGCTGATTGTTTTGGGATTGTTTTGGGAGTGAGCTGCCATGTCTTTCCTTATGATGAAATTAATTAGAAAATGTTGTGTGGGTTAATTTTTATAGAGATGGAATGAAATGTTGAAAATATCCCAAACTAAGAACTTTTGAAGTATAATTTGATAGTATTCTCACAGAGTCTGCTCGTAGGGTCACATTAGATAGATAGGTAATTGTAACAATTCATTTTCTTTTTAGCCATAGGAGGGCTATTTGATTTCTGCCTCTTATTTTTCCCATGTACAAAAATACTGTGTTCCAGCTTATATTAGTGCAAAATAATTTTAAATAACATTTAAAATATGTACTCCTTTCACTATTTATCTAATGAAGATGATCATTACAGTTACACTTATATCTTTTGTACCCTGGCAAAATATCTGTGAATAAAAATACTAAAAGTTCATTGCCAACAAATTTTTCTTAGTTGTGTTCCTAGCATAATACATGCAAATCTCTCTAATAGTTACTTACTATAAGGCCTTCTTTTTCTTTAACTTTTTTGTCAAGTGGTCCTTGGAGCCTAGGGCTAAGTGACTTTCCTTGAGAGACCTTATTGAACATTAGTTTCAACAAATAAGAACACAGTTTATCCAACTTAAAGTCTATTAGAAATTTTACTCTGTAATATAGTATGTGTTTACATTAGCCTCTGAATCTTGCCCTCCATGCCTTTCAGTCTTTGGATTGAGCACTGGTGTAATTACTAATGTAACTGATGAGACTCTCTAGGGGCAGGACTTGATTTGGGAAGTCCCCACCAAAACACTGGACAAATCAGAATTGGAATATTGGGTAACACCAAACACTGCACAGGAACATGAATATTCCTAATGCCAGGAAGGGAATCAGAGGATAGTGAGACCCTGGTGGGCCAGAGGGTTAATAAATTGTGATACAGAGCCAAGACTGGGCACTCAGTATGGGTCCTCACACCCAGTTCATTTATTCATTCATTTATCCCTTGACTGTTTGGTATTTCCAGGTACTATCTCAAGCACTGAGGATGGATAATAAACAAAATCAGAAAAATTTACCCCTCTTCAGAAAATTTTATTCCTCTTCAGAAACTATCATTAAATACTCATTGAATGAATGAATAGCCATAGAAGAATGAATTATCAATGCATATTTGTTGATTACCAACTCACAGAGGTGAAGTCATAGCAGAAGAAGGGGAAAGGGGGAATAGGAAGGACAGATTGAGGTTCATTTTTAATAGAACAATCCAGATATAGCAGTTGGTGGGGAAGGGACTGATATAAAAGGAATAACAAAAAGCATATAATTAGGGATCAAATTTTGTCCATATTATTGAACATAGGTAACACAGTAAATCATTTGGCAGCAAGAAATTCTGTTTTAGTTTTCTCTTCTTTTTATCTTATTTTCATGTAATAGATCCAAGCATCATTTTTATTGATAATTTTTAATGTACAATTTAATAGCCCTCCTTTTTTCCACTCCTTACAATTTAATAGCCCTCCTTTTTTCCACTCCTTAAATTGTCCCTTCTACACTAAGTTTAATTGAGCCAAGCATCATTCTTACATTAGGTGGCCCCCTCACAGATGCTGCAAGCCAGAGCCATTGCTCAATATATCACACAGGACAAGCATTATGCTTATGAGAAAATATTGTCCAGATCACTTAAAAACTAATTTATATAACCAAGTTGAAATATTTTATATACCAAGTAACAATTCACATAGCAAAATAAGAACATATTTATAGTTATCATTATAATGTATGTATAAAGCAGTTTGTCTTCCACCCAAATCAAGCATGAAAATGACGACTTGTCTAGGAATTCAGTACTTAAACAAATCTATCTTATGTGCATGTCTGTGGGCGGCTTCCTTTTAGCTTTCTTTTAATTTATTGTTCTACTCTTATTTTTCTCTTTGCTCTGAAGCAAAATGAAGGAATGAAGAGTAACTTAGGTAAGGTTGTGTTTTTCAAGACAGTCCTTCATAAATATTTACAATGGAAGTGAAAATGAATGCTAATAATTCCTTTTCAGTGCATCCTTTGTGAAGGACAGTTCCTTAGCTATATTGTTAATTCAGAGATGCTTCTCCTGTGAAACCCATCCTTAGAGTATCCTCGGGAACTGTCAGGCATCTGTGCTGAGGAGCTCAAAGTGGAAGCAGCAGTGGGAAAGGTAAACTCTCTTGTCTATGCCGGGGTGGCTATTCACTGCTACCCCATGGATCATATAATACAAGCTTTCCTCCAATCCATAACCTTTTTCACTTGTGATAAGTCTTCACCAAGAAAGTTTTTGTTGGTGAACTTGAAGGGAACATGAGGCATTTCATTAGAAAGCTTTTCGATAAGTGTCTACAGAACATGGAAAAAAATACTATATTTATAAACTACTACAGTTCTTAAACTACCAGAGATGCTGGAGTTTGCATGGGGGCGGTCTGTCTGTCTGATCTTCAATACTGCAGTCTCAGAAAGTTGATATATATATATTTTTTAATTTGATCCCAGGGAAATAAACCTTTAAAATACTTAGTCACAATAACTAAAATTACTCCAGGTATTCAATAAACTAAAAAAGGCCACTACATTATGTACAATGTTGGCAGGGGACACATTCAATGGGCTTAAATATTCATTATCTAGGCCAATATCTGTGCCATGTGTTTGGAAAGTCCAATGCATAGTCAGGAGTTTCCTGGTTGACCACAGAATTATGGTAAGATTAGGAAAATGGGACAATTGGACAGTTGTTGAGGCTGTTTGTACACTAGAGGAACAGAACACAGAATTTAAAATCACAAGAGCATAAGTTCAAAATTTATATTCCTTTAAGAAATTCTTTAAGATATTTGAGCTCCAGTTCTCTCATCCTAAAAATATAAATAGGAATGCCTGCCTTATATAGTTGTAAAATTTAAATAAGTTAATGTGTAGACATATCTAACCCAATGTTTGATTCATAAAAAGTGCTCAGTAAGTTACAATATAAGTTTGTACCATCATCATTATTGTTATACTTTATCCAGGCAGTCTAAAGATATTTGTTATTTGTTGTTAGGTGCCATCAAGCTGATCCCAACTCATAGCCACCAATGTACAATAGAATGAAATACTACCCAACGCTGTGCCATACACATGATCTTTTTTATGTTTGAGCCCACTGTTGCAGTCACTGTGTTCTCATTTTGAGTTGTACCACATCAGCAAATGGAGTTCCCAGGGGCTTTACTCCATTCACATCATTAAAATCAACTCTACTTTGAGGAGACAACTCTTCCCAAGTTGTCTTTGAATTCCTTCCATCCTAGGGAGCTCATTTTCTGGCACTATCTGTAACAGTGCTATTCATAGGGGTTTCAATGGCTGATTGTTTCAGGTGTGGGTTCCTGGGTTCTTCTCCCTAGTCCGTCTTAGTCTGGAAGCTCAGCTGAAACCTGTCCACTATGGGTAGCCCTGCTGGTATCTGAAATACTAGTGGCAGAGCTTTCAGCATCACAGCAACACACAAGCCCTCATAGCACAACAAGCTGACAGACAGGTGGTATTGCTCGATTAAAGAGTTCAATTTCTAGCAGTTGGTATGGACTAGCCCATCTAATGCAATGACTCTTCTCTGTCTATTACTGGATAAATACTGATAAATGATATCTGTATAATTTTCATTTTCCTAAACTCAATACATGGAGAAGGACCTGGCAATCCACTCCCAAGGCAATCCCAAAACAGTCAGTCATTGAAAACCCTATGAGGGTCACTATGAGTCAGATACCGACTTGATGGCACCTAACAACAACAAACTCAATACAAATTAGAAATTTCTTTTTGTGATATCACAGGAAAACTTACATTGATTATATTTTGATCTGCCTGAGATTTGAGAAAAGTCTTATTTTCCCTGGAAAAGTTAAACCTCTCTAACCTTCACTTGGGCTGGGATTTAGCTCAGTTGGTAGAGCACTGCGCTGCAGTCTCTGAGGTCCTGAGTTCAATTCCCAGCACCACAAAAATGGGAGAAGGGCCTGGCAATCCACTCCCAGGGCAATCCCGAAACAGTCTGCCATTGAAAACCCTATGAGGGTAGCTATGAGTCGGATACCGACTTGACGGCACCTAACATAACAACCTTCACTTGCAAAACTGGGATAAAAGTCATCAGACTAAATATGGACATCCTATGATAGAGTGAAAGAATATACTTAAAAAATGTCTAATGCAAAACCGGGCATGGTGGCGCATGCCTGTAATCCCAGCAGCTTGGGAGGCAGAGGCAGGAGGATTGCAAGTTCGAGACCAGAGGCAGTCTGTGTAATTTAGTGAGACCCTGTCTCAAAACGTAAAAAAATGAGCCAGGGCATGCAACTCAGTGGTCCAGCACTTGCAAAACATGCAAGCGCAAGACCTTGGGTTCAACCCCCAGTACCACCAAAAAAAATTAAAAAATAAAATAAAATAAAATGTCTAATGCACTGCTTGGTACCTAGTAGTTTCTTTGACAACTGTTGTTAGATCTACTATGTTTTTATAAGCTATTAGAGTGATTACTCTCATTGAAGTTGTTTAAATTTTATTTTTTTTAGTCCAGTGGGTTTGTGATAGAGAAAGCAGCATTTTCTGACCTTTACAGTTTGAGGAGGATTGTCTGGGCTTTACAGCCACCTATATCTGATATTTAACATTCTCAAATGCAATTATATTTGAGGAAACTAGAAAAACTATTTAGACCCAGAAAGCAAGGATAAATTTCCTCAAATTTCAAAGTCCCCCTCCCTTTGTTTTTGGCAGTGCTGGCCATCAAACTCATGGACTCACACATACTAGACACATGCTCTTCCACTATGCTGCACCCTCAGCCCTAGATTCTTACTTCTGTAAAATATTTTCTATTATAGTGAATAATTCATAAGGGATTAAAGACCCTTCAGTACATAGCACTAGTCTCATAACCATCCATTTTCTAAAATCCAGGGCTAGTTTTGTCTTACATTTACAAATATATATGTATATGCATGTGTACATATATAATCAGCATGAGAATTAATGTTTATTCTGCCATTTTAATGAAGCATATTTTATAGAAAATTTTTTCCACAACCCTATATTGGCATATATTATATTCAGAGCTTTCAAACAGGGAGTGGATGGGATCAGTTTTGTGTTTTAAAGAGTTCATTCTGACTGATGTGTAGAGAAGCCAGAATAGATATAAGGAAATACGACTTTTAGGATCGTGTGCAAAGGAAAAGTTAAAAGATACCAGGTGCTATGGTATGTACCAATAATCCTAAAACTGAGGATGCTGAGGCAGGAGGATCACAAGTTCAATGCCAGGGGCAGCCTGAGCAGTTTAGTGAGAACTTGTCTCTGAAAAACAGTGGAGGGAGGCTGGGGAAGTACTGGGGTGTGGCTCATTGGTGGAGCACTTGTCTAGCATGTGAGAAGCCATAGGTTCAACCCCCAGTACCACCAAAAAAAAAAAAAAGGATCATACAGGCATAACTTTTTATGACTCTCTCACACAGGTTGTGGCTTCTCAGAAAACCATACATCCCATTATTTCTGGATTCCTGGCTATGGTCCAAAGGTCATTGAATTTGTTGTAGGTCTAAGCATAGAAGAATTGGATTCTTACAGCAAATTGAGTGTATTATCAAGATACACTTGTTTTCCCAAGCTGGAAACCATTATGTGTTAATTGATTACATATTTTCCTTATCTTCAATGAGTTTTAATGCTCTCAGAGATTTATCTGCTAATAAATAAACTACCAATAAATAAAGCACTAATAACAAGAAATTTTTACTAGACTGCACAGGGGAAAATTAAAACTGCAGCTGCAAAATGTCAACATTTTTTCCCTTTTGTCTTCTAACAGCAAGGGATTCAGTAATTGAAAAATAAAACAAACTATTTTAAAGCATCTCCTGAAAGTAAGAAATAAGACAACAATTGAAGTTTTGTTTTGTTTTTAATTTCCTTCATTGAAGAAAAATTGTCTCTTCTAACCTGTCAGTGTGTTCTTCCTTGTAATCCAATATTAGGGCATTATTAGGATGAGGTTGTTATCTCTGTAAGCATAGTTGCAACATATATTGAAAAGGAATGCTGCAAAGTGGAAACTCATAACCTTTGATTATAAATTGCACACTATCATTCATTAGAGCACAAATGCTTTCTTTTCATTATGGAAACACAGGGATTCAATACAGGTGGAAAATAATCTTAATGCTCAGAAATACAATGCTCTGTGAATAAAAACTCATTTTTGCCATAGCAGGAAAATGATACACAATCTATCATGTGTCTTTACAAATAAGAACCCAGTCATAGGCATATGTCCAAGCAGACCAAACAGAACAGAAATGGAGATACCATATTTACTTCCTAGAATTTCTTGGTTTGGATCAGTGTGTGTTCATTCTTGATTTGCAATCTTTTCAATTGTGATTTGACACTACAGAAAAGGGGGTGAGCTTCATTTTGAGTATACAAACACTTATTTAATAACATGACCCAAAGTCTCAATTTGGGGTAAAAAAATTATAAGTCAATAAAATGTCATGGTAATAAATAGCAAGCTATACATTTATGCTTTAGATGGAAATCTGGATTCCTTCATTCCATCCCTTTCCTCTATTTCTAACTTTCTTATCACCCAAAAAGATAGTGTCACCTTAGATAGAAGCTCCTGCTCTGTAGTAATGGTTTTTCCAGCTATAGTATTCAAGGGAGTAATTATAGTGAGATCAAGTCTTGATTCTCCATTAGTAATTATGCTTTCTTCTAAGCATTACTGGTCTTATTTCTACAATGAAAACAATGAGAATTAAATGAATGTGTATACGAAATGGTTTGTAAACCTCAATTCATGAAGTTAAGATGATGTTGTTGTTGTTAGGTGCTGTCGAGTCGGTATCTGACTCATAGCGACCCTCTGTACCACAGGGAAAACACTATTGTCAGTGCTTCTCTGATGTTCATAGGGTTTTCCATGGCAGATTGATTTTTGGGAGGGGATTGCCAGTCCTTCTCCCAAGCCTACAGCTTCTGGTCTTCCCAGGCGATCTCCCATCCAGGTACTAACCAGGCCCGACCCTGCTTAGCTTCCGAGATCTGATGGGATTGGATGCCACAGGGCTATGGCTGCAGGCAATGGTTAGAGTGTGTAAAATCAGTGATTATCTCATAGTTGTATCAATATATGCATCAGGGTGGTGTTTTACTCTCCTTCAAAGTAGCCAGTTGAGATTTATACCTATTCCATGAAAGCTGGCATTGCTTAAAAATAAGCACACACTAAAGGTGGGCGGGTCTTCATTTGAAATTAGATGTTAAGATAAGTCTTTTATATTTGTAGTACTAGGGAGCTGAACCCAGGGCCTTACATATACTTTGCAAATACTCTACCACTGAGCTGCATTCCAGCCCCACTTTTATCTTTTACCTTGAGACAGGGTTTTATGCAGATTGACTCTGGCCTCAAACTTGTGAACCTCCTACCTCCACCTCCTGAGTAGCTGGAATTACTGGTGTGTGATGCCATATCCGGCTCTATATTTGCTTTTTTAAATGAACATTCCTTAATCGTGCTCATTATTTTCCTTCTGGGGATATAACATCACTCTGATTATACTATAGAATCATATTGTCTAATTACTAATTAAATCAAAAATGTTTGTGACACCAGATAGCACAATTTCAGTGTAAAAGAATAGAGAAGTGTTCTCTTCCTATTCCAATATTTTAGTCACACATAATCATGTTTATCATAGCAATGTGAAATTTATAGAATTTAAAAAAAATAGGGAGTGAATCTTCTGTGAAATAAAAACCACTAGGAATAATTTGGTCACCTATTTTAAAGATATAGACTTTTTATAGAGTGCAACATAAAATCAAATCTGTTTTGAAATTTACTTTTGTCATAGAACAACACATTTTTTCATTCAACATCCAAACATTTATTGAATATCACTAAGTGCCAGATAATGTTCTAGTCTCTGGGTTATAGCAATAAACAATCTAAATATGTTCCAAATAAATTATAGTTATTTCTATTCCCATGGGTAGAGATTAAACACACACACACACACACACACACACACACACACACACACACACACACATAATCATAGCCTATGTGTGTAATCTTCACTAATGGGTTTTTCAGTTGTTTCCATTGCCTCAATTATAAAAAAGTAACAAAAAATGCTGTGTGTGTGTGTGTGTGTATACATGTATATGTTGTTGCTTCTAGGTGCTGTTGAGTTATGTCTGACTCATAGCAACCCTCATAGGGTTTTCACTGGCTGATTGTTCTGGGATTGCCTCAGGAGGGGATTGCCACATCCTTCTCCCTATATACATATATACACAAACATATATATGTATGTACTTATGTACAGGCTGGGATTTATCTCAGTTGGTAGAGGGCTGCTCTGTAGTCTCTGAGGTCCTGAGTTTGATTCCTTGCAAAGCAAAAATGGGAGAAGGATATGGCAATCCACTCCTGAGGCAATCTCGACACAGCCCTTAAAAACTCTGTAAAGGTCGCTATGACTGAAACATGACTCAACAGCACCTAACAACAGCAACTTATACACATGTTAATTAAGTGAAACTGATAGATCAAAAACATTGAGATTGATTTTACTAGATATTACCAGATTGCCTTTTGGTAAGTTATGCAAATATAAACTCACAGGAATTATAAATGTCTTATCACATAATATGAACACTTTGCTTCCCAAATACCATCCTGGCATCCAATCTTGTCAGATCTCAGAAGGTAAGAAAGGTCCAGCCTGGTTAGTACTTGGATGGGAGACCACCTGGGCATACCAAGTATTGTAGGTTTGGGAGAAGGACCCAGCAGCCCACTCCCAAAACAATCAGCCATTGAAAACCCTATAAATAGCAAAGAAGCACTGGCAATAGTGCTGGACATGGCACAGTGCCAGGTGGTGTTTTGTTCTGTTGCACATAGAGTTGCTATGAGTCCGACCTCATTCCATGGCACCTTACAACAACAATAGATGAATGATAAGCCCTTTGATTAAATTTTCATAACTTTATTAATGTTAAATATTTATAATTGTCTGTTCTTCCTTGATATATAAATATTTTGTGTTTTACAGATACTGGTCATTGGTTTCTAATCATGCTGAATTATTTTATCCCAAAGTTGTGGCCTGTCAGTTTTTGTTTAAGGAAGACTGACAGGTTATTTTTATCTTGATTGTTTAAATGTAACAGTGATTTTCATTATGACTTCTAGATTTTTTTGTCACATTTCAAGCATTTACTACCTCTAATTTACAAACAACTTATTTTAGTACTTTTTATATCTTTAACTTTTACATTTAAATGTATGATCTACTCTAAATTTTCAGGAAAGAGAGAATAAGCTTTCCTTATTCCAAATAGCCTCTAAGTTTTCTTATTAACATTTAATTAATAGCTATTTTTCTACTCATTCAAATTATCATTTTTATTTACATTACATTCTCGTGGGTGGTGGTTGTTGTTAGGTGCCATCAAGTTGTATATGACTCATAGCGATCTTCCTAGGGTTTTCAATGGCTGATTGTTATGGGATTGCCTTGGGAGTGGATTGGCACATCCTTCTCCCATTTTTGTGGTGCTGGGAATCGAACCCAGGACCTCAGAGACTGCAGAGCAGCGCTCTATCAACTGAGATAAATCCCAGCCCCTTCTTATGGGTACTTAGGTTTATTTAGGGCTTTTCTCTTTTGTTTAATGCCTGTGTCTATTCTTTGGCCATGACCACATTCTATTAGTCATTTTAACTATATCTTATATCAGGGAAGGATATAAAGCCCTCATTATACTTAACCTGTATCTGTGCATTACTACCTATATTTGTTCTTCCAGATCAATTTTAAAATTTTATGGAAGGGGAAGCCTTTCATTCTTAGAGTAATGTAGGGAACTTTCATGCCTTTATAATGAGTCATCTGACCCAAGACTAATATGCCCTATATTTTTAATTTATTCCCACAATTTTATGGCTTTATCACTATGGTAAGTAGGAATGTTTTCCATTAAATTTTTATATGAGTTATGGTATAGAATATAAAATATCTTTAAATTTTGCTAGATTTAACTTTGTCATGATTTTGAGTTTTCTAGTTAAAATCAAATCAATTTCAAGTGATTACAGAATTTCCTTATTTAAATAGTCATAGTACTATTAACTCTTTTTTCAATACATCTAGAATAATATTAAATAGCACTAATGATAAAAGATATCCTTAAGTTGCCAGGCATTGTGTCATTCCAGGAACTCTGGAGGCTGATGAAGGAGAATCATGAGTTTGAAGCCAGAGGCAGCCTGCACAATTTAGTAAGATCCTATCTCAAAACAAAAAATATAAAAAGGGATTGAGGGTACAGCTCAGTGGTAGAGCACTTGCCTAGTCTGTGCAAGGCTCTAAGGCTATGTGTTCAACCCCCAATACCATAGTACTAGCAAAAAAAAAAAAAAAAAAAAAAACTTGAAATTGATCTTAATTCTATTTTCTAGAATATTGTCATTAGCTCTAAATGTTATATCATCCTTTAATGTTTTACATTGGTCTTTTGATATGTACATATAATGTGTATATACATGTGTGCATGTATAAATATAATTTCATATATTAAGTATTACACAATCTAAGCATATATTAAAGGATTACAGTCTTTCTCCATGGATCTACTATAATGGTGGATTATAATTATTGATACTCGAATAGTGAAACATATTTGCTCTGCAAGAATAAAGCTAGGCCATAATAAGTTATTCTTGAAATATATTGCCAGATTTTTAGTACATTTTCTATTCATAGTAGTAAATGAAATTATTGTATAATTTTCTCATTTGAGTACTTGCTTTCTCAAGATTTTGATAAATGTTACTCTGGATTTGTAAAATAATCAGAAATTGGCCTGCATGTTCAATTCTGAAATACAAAATTCCAGTGCTCTTTAAATTGTTCTTTTGAGATAAAGAATGTAACTTTAAACTGTTGAGTTTGGCACTAGTTCAGGAAATAACTCTTTGACAACAGACACACAGGGAAATTTTTCTACAGGAGAATCTGATCCTCTTGGCTACCATTGCCCTACGAAAAATAACTCATGGGTGTATTTTTTCAGAATTTTCATCCCCCTCTTCTTTATCGATTCTATTACCCTCTTGATAGCTCAGATCTTCTTTCACTTTTGGCTCTAGCTTGGCATTTCTAGGGATAAGTAAATTATAGGCATGGAAAACAAGAAAAAAAAAAAGAATCCCCAGAAACATATTTGTTTGAGATTACTCACATTGCTTTTCTAAAAATTAAATATACCTGTCATTAGAAGAGCTAATTTCCATTTTCTGGAATTCTCAGTATCTGTGTCACTTTGGGCAAATCATTTAATCTCTCCACCTCAGTTTCCTCATCTGTAAAATGGAGATAATAGTAGTATCTATCCTCTATCCTATGTTATGAGGATCCAGTGGTTTTTATAAACTATGTTGCTCAGTTCTTATAAGAGTGTCTAACGTTTGTTGGCATGGGGTAAGCACGTGTCTGTTTCAGAGAATGTTGCTATCACTGTGGATGGCAACAGGGCAGGATAATTACATAAGAAATGTTTCTGGCTCTTCTCCTTCCCAGTTCTGACACACTCTGAAAGTAGGGATGTTTGAGGAACAGGAGTCCAGAAATAGCAACCACTCCATTGACTGTCTGGTTAAGACTGCTTGCTCCTCACCTGTGGGCACTTGCATCTGCAGGAGATTGATTATGGTGCAACTGGCAGCTTGTAATCAATGATGGCTGTGTGCTCCTCTTGGGATTGACCCACACAGGGCACTGTGGGAAGACTTGTTCTCAAGAGTCTGTATAAAAATAAAAAGTGGAACCTTATTAAATCATTTTGACCATGTCATATAACTTTGGCCTTTCCCATAAGTCTGTTCTACAAAAAGACATGGGGATCAGGGATAATGTTAGCACTGAGCAAAGCTGAACAAAGACAAGGGGATCAGGGATAATGTTAGCACTGAGCAAAACACGGGCTTCAGGCACAGACAGCTTGGGGAAGAGAAGGAGCCTTATTAGGAAGAATTCTAACCAAGTAATCTTGATTATTGGAGTTGAGAAGGAATAAAGTCATCTTTCACTTCTGCTGAAAGTATTTATGGTGGGACTGAGGGAGGAAAGAAAATTTTAAACTTAATTTCATAACAACTGCTTAAAATTGGATTATATATATATATATATATACATATAATATATATATGTATATATACCATACACACACACACACACACACACACACACACACATATGAGAGAGAGAGAATATGACAGAGAATGATTGGGAGAATGAAGCAGAGAGGAAAAAAGGCAAATTAACACATGGTTTGCTCAAATATAGAGCAGATGTTTCCCAAGTGTTCACAAAAATAGGTCATAGACACATCTCAGAACTGAATTAGAGTAGACACCCAGTCCCAACTGTAAATATAAATCAGAATTCATCTTTTAAAAAGAGATAATATGCTGGCCTTGAGAAAGCAATTTGAGGCACTTGGAAAATACTATACAAACATATTATTTTACAAACCACTTGAGAGTCTGCAGCATTAGAGAATTACTTGAAATTTCCAAAGTGTGTAAATAAGTCCATAGGACCTCATAGTTTAAACTACAAACTCTGGGAAGCTCTCTGCGGTCCTTATTGCACCCTCTCTCTCCTCCAGCTCCTGCCTTCCTCCCACAAACCCTCCCTACCCTCAGCCTCTAGAAATCATCAGGGGTTTCTCATGTCCTCATCTCTTGAACTCATGTAAAAGAAGAACATTTCTTCCTATGACATGACTTTCCATAGGATGCTGGTTTAACGGTCACTGCAATAATATAAGGAGAGATGAAGAAAAGTGAAAAGGACATGAAATGTCACACTGCATGGATGATCTTGATGGCCTGACAGTGCTCCAAGCTCATTGTGGCCTCAGTTCTTCATTGTGTATGTGTATTTCAGGGGAATGAGTACTTGGGTATACAAATCTCACCTTGCAATGGTTTCTGTTGCAAAATATTCTCCCAGTTGGACTAACGTTAAGTGTGAGGAGGCCATCTAGCTAGTTTAGTTTTTTAAATGTGATACAACTCAAGCCCACACTGAGCAAATTCTTGTTTATACTCTTGTTGTACTTGAGTACACAAATGCTTGATCATATACAACAGTCATTGGTTAGCTTCAAATTTGTCTGTTGTTCATATTTGTTAAACCAAATGTTAAACTTTTTGTAGGGGGAGCTCATTTTGTTATTGTTCTTGTTGTTGTTTGATATTACTACCTCCTCTGACTCTGCCCCCAGCCATTAGCAAAAGCCTAAACATGAAATCAGCAGACTTTTAATCTTTCTTGGGGAACTGAACTGAACATATACTGCAGGAGATAAAATACACCACTTATTGTCCTTATTTTCCCCAAGACTCTTTGAAAAAGTTACATATTAAAACTCTTATTCCTGGAATTATTGATGCTGCTAAACTACATTCTGGGCTGGGATTTAGCTCAGTTGGTAGAGTGCTGCGCTGCAGTCTCTGAGGTCCCGAGTTCAATTCCCAGCACCGCAAAAATGGGAGAAGGGCCTGGCAATCCACTCCCAAGTCAATCCCGAAACAGTCAGCCATTGCAAACCCTATGAGGGTCACTATGAGTCGGATACCGACTCGACAGCACCTAACAACAACAACAACAACAACAAGCTACATTCTAGAACCATAAGACTCTCAGTAGTGCTTTAAGACTATTCTCAGGCCTTCTCCTGAAGTTGTTTATTCAATGGGTTTCTATAGATCCTGAGAATTTGTATCTTTAGCAATTCTCCTAGTTGATTTTATTTTGCAGCCAGGTTGAAGAAACACTGTACTAGGAAAGGTAAGTCTGCATCTGGGAAGTCCTGGAGAGAAAACTAATTTTTCATTCAAGATTGTATATCCCACTCACTCACAACCCCAAGGAAATAGGAGAGACATTTCCTTAACACAATGCTCTTTCTGCAAGTGTCAAAGGACTAAGGATCAATTAATTTTCAGAGGAATGTAAACTAATTTTATCATTCTATTAAGCCATCTACCTCTAGCCAATTATGGGCCGACCTACCCAGCTATTTACCATCCAATATATCAGTTAACCTTTTTCTAAGAAGGATTTAAGCTGTTCCTGCACAAGTAAGTTATGATTTCTAAATTAAACATATACTACAAGAATTCATGAACAATTTTTTAAAACAAACTCAAAAGATGTAAGAATTACCTTTTACTGAGTTTTTTCTTTGCATTGAAATTTTTTTTACAATCTGGCTTGTTTCTTTTTCTTATGAGCAACTTGGGTAATCTAATAGACAGTTCTTATTATTAAAAAATGCACTTGATTTTTATTCTGAAGATTCATTTTTCTATTTTCATCAGGAGACCTTTAATTTGCAGGATTTTGTTGTATGCTAAATCTCTTGTCTTTTCTCTTGATGTTCATCTTTCATACATAAAACTCATCTGGAAATCTTAGTCATTAAGCAGTTCATATTGGAAAATGCTGAGCAATTTGATTCACTAGTTCATCTATTTCTTTAACCAGTTTAAGTGTATTTGCTCATTTCCTTGTTCCTTATAATTTATTTGCTTCTCTAATCCTCTGCTACTTGAAGAGATGTGAATTTATTTCACATCAATACAAAAGGGATTATCAATTTCAAGATATGAGATATCTGTACAAATCCAAAACAGCAATTGTTCTTTCATTATCTAATGTGGTTGACTACCTCTTCATTTTCAGGTTATTAGAATCAACATTTGACTTCCCAACTTTTAAAAACACTATCTATTCAATAAATGCAGCAAATGTAGATTGGTTTAAATAGTTCATTAGGACACAAAGCTACAAGATCTCATATAGATCCCAAATTTATTGCTCATTGCAGTGATTAAAAAATGAGAAATTTTTAAGTAGTACTGGCTTGCCACTTATTTAGGGCCACTCCTGGTGGTATCTGGACCAATAGTTAACTGAGAGTCTCACCCTTAGTTTTTCAATTTCAAAAATTCAGGCTTTTGCCACACAATTGGAATTAGTAAGATTGGAATCTACCAGAATAAACTTGTCAATAACAAAGCTCAAGGTGAACTAGTATTAATAAGTGATTGGTTTGCAGCTGGGCGTGGTAGCACACGTCTGTAATCCCAGCGGCTTGGGAGGCAGAGCCAGGAGGATTGTAAATTCGAGACCAGAGGAAGTCTATGTAACTTAGTGAGACCCTGTCTCAGGAAGTAAGGGGAAAAAAAATGAAAGGGCAGGGGGTGCAGCTCAGTGGTCAAGCACTTGCAAAGCATGCAGGCGTGAGACCCTGGGATCAACCCCCAGTACCACACACACACACACACACACACACAAAAGTGATTGGTTTGTAATGAGAATTAAGACTACTAACTGAACCAGTTCTTAAATTATCTGGTTAATACACCCATTCCAGTTAGGAAAACTAGAATAAAAGGACAGAAGAAGAAGAAGAAGAAGAAGAAGAAGAAGAAGAAGAAGAAGAAGAAGAAGAAGAAGGAGAAGAAGAATTATTATTATTATTATTATTATTATTAGTAGTAGTAGTAGTAGTAGTAGTAGTAGTAGTACTAGTACTACTACCTGGCAAACAGAGAGGGAGATCAAAGAGATTAGGATGTTAGGGGCTATGTGTCCTTAACTAACAAGATGGAACCATCAGCATTTCGGGATATTTCTGCTGATCAACTCCTCAGGATAGAGAGAGCAGAAAATTCTTTGCTTATATAATTTGAATATGCTTTGTTCCCTCCAAAATTAATATTGAATCCCAGAAATGTTTTTCTCTAATCACCAAACAGGAACTTCCTTTTCTCATTAATGTTGATTAACACTGAGACAATTTCTGCATTAGTATACTCAGTCAGATGTTAATTTGAACATGACAAATTTGGACTCAAGATAATTTGTATTTCCAATATGAACTTTTAAGTTTATATTTTTGCTGACTATTGATTATACTGTGTATATATTAGAGCCAAGCACTGTTGTATGTTTGTAATCCCAGCTACTTGTGAGGTAGTCAGGAGAATCACAGGATTGACGCCAGAGGCAGGCTATGGAGCATAGCAAGACTGTCTCAAAATAAAAAAGTAAGAAAAGAGGCTGGGGTGCGGCTTAACGTTAGAGTTTGCTA
>VMDO01019561.1:0-20281 GCA_007922755.1 Pedetes capensis
AGAAAGTAGGGTCTATTTGACATAAAGTAACCAGAGATGCATCTGGAGAAGGTGACTCTGGGTCTAACTGAAGTGGGGAAATCAGCCATGTAAATATCAGGTGAGCAGTGTTATAGGCCAAGCAGAGACACAATGAAGGTTGGGGATACACTTATAAAAATAGAGACTTCTGGAATTGGGAGGTACACTTAATGATTTTATTTTGTAAATATTAATTGAAATGCCTATTATACATTCGGGCTGGGATTTAGCTCAGTTGGTAGAGCGCTGTGCTGCAGCCTCTGAGGTCCCAAGTTCGATTCCCAGCAGCGCAAAATGGAAGAAAGATGTGGCAACCCACTCCCAAGGCAATCCCGAAACAGTCAGCCACTGAAAACCCTATGAGGGTCGGTATGAGTCAGACTCGACTTGACGGCACCTAACAGCAACAATTATACATTCAGGTGGAGCTGTCACATAGGATTTAGATGTACAAATCTGGATTTCCAGAAGAGGAGCAGAGACTGGGGTGCATATTTGAAAATGTATAGGGACTCACTGTTGATTGCTATACCAAGTCATTTGGACTGTTTGATTCTGACTCTTTTAGACTGCTTCTTTACAATTTTGTTAAATCTACACACTGACTCGTAATCCTCAAAGAATTGCTTCATCTTATACCCCCTTATATTTACTAAAGTAAGTTTCTATTATATGCAACCAAAGACATTAATGGATATTATTATTTCATTCCTACATATATGGAAATTGAAGTTTAGAAACTTGACTAAAATCACAAAGATAATGAGGGACAGAAGTGGAACGTGAAGGCATGTCTGTTTGTAAGATTCCCATCCCCCCAAATAAGAACATTAAAGAGCTGCTGCCTACATTGCCTCCTTAGCAGAAGAGCTTCAAAAGCCTGGAGCCCTGGGATGCTATTCAAAGTGACCTCACAGTGGCAAGGAAAGGCAGGAGAGGGGCACAGACTTCAAAGAGAAAGGGCGCCTCTCTGAGAGAGCCAGCGGTTGCCAACCTGAAATTTCAGGAGGCATCGCACAGCAACACAGAATTTGCTTTTCTTTTTTTTATAATACATTGTCCTTTTACACAGGACCTCTGTTGCAACATCCAAACAACTCAGCCCTTGTTTCAAGTCTCCTTTCAGTAGACTGGTTGCTGGGCAAGGAGGGGGAAGCTGTGATTCTGTGGCCAGGCATAAAAATTAAATTCACAACCAACCTCTCAGTGGCTGATGAACTACCTACCTAGTTTGGAGAATCTGATCTGATTTATTTACGTGATATAAAGTGTGCAGCTGTACCACAGTGGCATCTCCTCAGATCTTGGAAGCTAAGCAGGGTCAGCCCTGGTTAGTGCTTGGACGGGAGACTGCCTGGGAATACTCGGTGCTGTAGGCTTGGGAGAAGGACCTGACAACCCACTCCCAAAAAACAATCCTCTCTTGAATACCCTATGAATAGCAGAGAAGCGCTAATAATCGTGTTTCACTTGTTGTACGTAAGGTCACTATGAGTCCTCTTGATTCCATACTTAAGGTCAGCCTACCATTAGGTCAGTACTGTAGAGGAACAAAGTGCATCACTTGCTCACCTATATGCTCCCCAGACTCTAGCACAGAACTTGGTATTCACTCAGTAGAAGTTTAAGGTATATATAAATCTACATATTTTCCATGTATTTATTCAAAATACATAATTTTCTATGTATATATGTATTGAATAATGAATATATTGAATAATTAATGGAAAACATTTGAATTTCTCAGTAAAAAAGGTTTTTAAATTTTAGTATCATAAAAAATTAATTGGAGAATATGGTATTATAGAAATTTTACTTTGAAGACTCAGAGAAGGAGAGAGAGATTACAACATGCCTTGTTCAATGATTCTGATGTGAGTCTGCCTGGGTTATTGTCCTGGCTCAGCGACAGACTACCTATGCCAGTTTAGGAGAATTTCTTAACTGAAGAATCAGTTTCCCTACCTGTAAACTGAGGATTCTAATAGGATCTGCCTTTGAGTTCTGTTTTGAGGATAAATGAGATAATCATGTAAGAAGTCTAGAACAGCACATAACATAATAGTGCACATACTTTTAAAATTTTAAACTCCCTGAATATATCCACATTCTAACCCTTGAAACCTGTGAACATGCTACCTTAAATGGCAAACTAGACTTTGCAGATGTGATTGAAATTAAGAGTCTTGAAGTGGGAGATAATCCTCTCTAATCCAGGTAGGCCCAGAGTTATCACAAGAGGCCTCATAACAGAGAGGCAGGAGGTCAGAGCTAGAGTAAGAGTTGTAATCGCAGAAGCAGAGGCTGGAATGAGGCAAAAAAGGGGCTGTGAGCCAAGGAATGTGCGAAGCCTTTAAAGGCTGGGAAGGACAATGTAATGGGTGGCTTCTCCCCATGAACCTCTAGGAGGAACCAAGCCTATTGCCACTTTGGTTTTACAACTCAAGCCTCTGGACCTGTAAAATAATAAGTTTGTGTTATTTTAAGCTGCTTAACTTGTTATAGCAGTAACAGGAAACACATAACACTATTTAATAATCACTTGTAGATTATTTCCAGGGTTTACTGAATAGCACCACTGCCCAATCTCAAGGAGTTCAGGGTGGTGCTCCTGACCCCAGGGGAGGTGTCACAGTGTGGGTTTTGTGTGAAGAAATCACTCCTTAACCCTCAATTCTACTTGCTTTGTAAGAAAAGATTTTCCTGTGCCTTAAGTAAAACTATCTTTTCTTATAAGATTGCAATTAAATGCTACTTCTTCCCTGGAGTGAGAAAGTTAGGTTACAAAGTGAGTAGTGTTGTAAAACTGCCAACAAACTGAGTCCTATCTGAAACTTGGGAAAGTGTTAATGTAATTCCTTTAGATGCTAACTAAAATGCAGATTCTTAGGCCCCAAGAAAAGGAACTGAATCTGAATCTCAAAGATGAGGCCCAGGAATCTGCATTTCAAGAGCTCCCAATTTTAGAGACTTAATAGTTAAGTCACCTCAATCTTGAACCTTAAGCATGTCTTGACCCTCCTCCATCCTATACCCATACTCTACAAATAAGAAGCCAGCAGGCTGGGAAGAGTATTCCAGTGACTTGGTGGATAGGTTAAAGGGATCATGAGTTTTGAAGTGGGAAGTTGCTTGGTGGGAAAATACATTGTCTAATTATCCAGATTTGTTGTAATGGTGAATAGCTACATGGAAAGGTGATGTCCTCAGCCACAGAGAGAATCTAAAGATTCATGGCTGGCTGAGATGAAGGAAATCCTATCACTAAAGGCAGTGTTAGGACACTGGGCACTTTCCATCTGAGCAAACAAGACAGGGAGAAAGAGGACAGGAGCCAGGGCACTTGTGGAGATTCCTGCAGGGTTGGTAAAAGGATGTGTATTGTGGGAGCAGTTGTGGCTCTTGGGTAGGGATAGTCTGACAGCAGCAGGGCGGCTCCTCTCAGGTATAGTGAGGGACAGAACAAGGACACAGGGTCTGGATCTACGAAAGCCTGGAAAACTGACTCCAATCTCAGAGATGAGAGAAACTAGGGCACTGTATTAGCTTTGGGGCCAAGTCATGAAGTTGGTAGTAATGATGGTTACCATTTGTAAATGGACAGTTCACCACTTTTTATGTGAAAATGACTACTTGAAGCATTGTTTTTTTTTTTTTTGCGTGTGTTACCTCATTTTAATGCTACAATGACTCTTCGGGAGTATACACACTATTCTTACTCCCATTTTTAAGAAGGGGAACCTAATGCATAGAACAGTTAAGTATCTTGCTCAAGTTCACCTACTCGTGAGCATGAGGCAAGATTCAAACTCAGAGCTGGGTGTCATGGTACATGCCTGAAATCCCAGTGACTCTGGAGGCTGAGACAGGAGAATCACAAGTTCAAGGCCAGAGGCAGCCTGTACAACTTAGCAAGACTGTTTCAAAATTAAAAATTATAAAGAGGCTGGGAATCTAGCTCAGTGATAGAGCAGTAGCATAGCCTGGGTGAGGCCATGGGTTCAACCCCTGAATAGTGCAGGGAAAAAAAAAAAAAAAAAAAAAGTATTCAAACTCAGATATTTTGGTTCTAGAACCAGCCTGCTTACCCTATACATTGTAATTTTTGACTTTAGCATTGCTCATATCTACTGATTTCAGTGTTTTGGTTTATGTCTGAATTTATTAGGAAAATCCTTTTTTTCACTTCTAAAGCTGTTTATGGGTCCATGTGACAATAAATATATTTTATATTTCTATAAATAATAATTGAGTACCTAATATGTGTCAAGAACAAGGACATGAGAACTAGAAAGGTGAGACATAATTTGGCTCCTTCAATCTAGGAGCAATAATGACAGTGACAACTGCAGTGAGTCTTTGGGGATCACAGAGACTGAGGAAGACACTGAAACTGGCTTAGGATCCAGGGAAGTTGCCACGGGCAACTATCCTTGAGCAAATTGTTTAACCTGTCCTCAGTTTTACACCTCATCTGTAATGACTCTATGTACAACAGACGAAACACTATGGTTAGTGCTTCTCTGCTGTTCATAGGGTTTTCAATGGCGGATTGATTTTTGGGAGTGGGTTGCCAGGTCCTTCTTCCAAGCCCATAGCACCTGGTGTTCCCAGGCGGTCTCCCATCCAAGTACTAACCAGTCCCCACCCTGCTTAGCTTCTGAGATCTGACGGGATTGGATGCCACAGTGCTATGGCAGCAGGCTCATCTGTAATAGATGATCATGATGAAGAGACCTAACAAGGTGACTGTGAGGATTAAATGAGATAACATTTATAAAGCACATAGTATGGTGTCTAGCACCTGGTGAGTGTTTAATGAGTGCCCTGGCATCATTAGATTACTTGAACAAAGTTCCAGAGAACACCATGGAAGTTATCCAAATGGACAAGGATGATTAACAACCTCTTGATGTCTTCTGATCCCAGTGTTGTTTGGCTCAATAGTCATTGTGCTGGTTCCTAATAATACAGTGAATATGGCAGTCATTGCTGAGTCTGTACTGCTTCCGGACTTCCATACACATACAAAGAAAAACAGTGAAGACAAAATTACAAGTGTGTGAAGAGCAACAAAGGAAAAAGACAAGGCATTGTAGCACTAATGACATGGTGTCCTATTCCCTGAACAAGTGGCTTGAACTGAGAACAAGGATGAGTAGAAGGGAATGGGGAGTCCCAAAGGGTAAGTAGGGACAGAGAAATTGCATCACATCTGCACTAAGACACTTAGGCAGGAGATGGGAGTTTCCAAGACACTTGCAGTCAGTACCAACATAGGGTCCCAAAATACTGCAAAGGCAGGTTCAATGGGGAACTGACCTTCATAGGGCAGCCTCCTTGAGGAAATGACTTTCCAGCTTAGACATGGTAGATGAGTCAGTGAACTAGGGAGAGAACTGTAGAAAGAGGGAGAGAGGCCCAGGAAAGGAGAGCACTTGCAAAGAGCACTGGTGGGGAAGGGGCTGAGCAGTGCCCTGGGAGGCCAGAGCATTGAGAGGAGGGGGAAAAGAGGAGAGGATGGAAGATGAAGGGAAAACAGGGCCTGGTACATGCAGGTGCTTCCAAAGGAGGTTCAGAACCTTTCCGATTTCTGAAAGTAGTGGCTAATTATTCAAGATTTTATGCATAGGAAGAGTGTGTTCAAAATTGCATTTTAAAGGATGACTTTGGTTGATAAGTATGGAATAGGAAGTGAGACCAGTGAGGATGTAGAACTATCAGTATGGAAGTTGTTGCCAGTGGTGTCCTAACTCTGGAAACTTCAGTGATCTAGGAGATGGGGTCTAGAGCCTGCAGGAGATGCTGGCGTTGGTCTTGCTGCAGCAGGCTTTGATCCAGATAGCCTGTCTGCAGAATCTGTGTTCCTACCTTGCATACATGGAGGCCCATAAGGAAGTCAAATCTTTCCCTATGAAAGCATCTGTTGGTCTTTCTAAAAATAACACAAAGCATGAACAGCAAATAAATGAACAACAAGGATCAGATACCACAATAGTTTTGCACGTTAACATTCACATAAAATGAGATATGATGATGATGATTAATCTTGATTATGCCTGCAGCCAGACCACTGTGGCATCCGATCCCATCAGATCTCAGATCTAAGCAGGGTTGGTCCTGGTCAGTACTTGGATGGGAGACCACCTGGGAACACCAGGTGGTGTAAGCTTAGGAGGAGGATCCAGCAACCCACTCCCAAAAATCAATCAGCCATTGAAAACCCTATGAATACCAGAGAAGCATGACAATAATGTTTTGCCTGTTCTATGTAGGGTCTTTATGAGTTGGACACCAACTCGACTGCACCTAACAACAACAACAACAACAACAACAACAACAACAACAACGTTGACTTGATTGGATTGAGAGACATTTACAATAGCCAAAACACACCTGGATGCGTCTGTGGGTTTCTAGAGAGGATTAATGAAGGAGGGAGGACTCACCCTGCATTTGGGTGGCAGCATCCCATAGTAGGGGCCCAGATGGAATAAAAGGATTAACAAGGAGAAAACCAGCTAGCACACACATCCTTTCTCTCTGCTTCCTGGCTGCTGTGATGTGAGCTGCTCTGTTTGACTGCACCCTGCCCTCCATGATGGGCTGAAACCTCTGAAACTATAAGCCAAAATAAATCTTTCTTCCCTTTAAGTTGTCTTGTCAGGCATTTTTTCATAACGGCAAAAAGACTAACACAGAGATGTTCATCTAAGGAGATGCCTGTGCATAGAATCCCATCATATGCCCATCTCTAGTATTAAGCTGCCTCATCCACCTAGCTGGATGTGTTAACAGCTCAGAATGGTGTAAAACTTAAGTTTATAAGGTGGAGCTCAGATGAGGAGAACTGGAGTCATCAATGAGCCAAACAGGAGTGTGACTGATAAGAACCTGAGTCATCCTATTGATCTGTTCACATTGTTATCCACCACTGGCAAGTTCCCAATTTCCATTTGGGGCTGTGTGGGCAAATCCTTTATAATCCATCATGAATGTCAAATAAGCCTAGAATGTGCTGCTTGAAACACAGTGTGTGCAGAGCAAAAGTCAGAGGTTCCAATTTAGGAGGTGGCCCAGGGCATCCCTAATTCTAGGCAGACTCACCAGGTCATCACTGTAAAGGAAAGGTGAATAAGAACAACTGTGGGAAGACATCTGAGTTCTTCTAGGATGATAGCACTCTCTTACTCATCTGAATTCTCATCAAATTCTTTTCATGCTTGTGTGACCAGGTTATGAGTTTCCTGAAGATGAAGACTATTTTGTGGTTATTTCACCCATATCATCTTGTACACAGTGGGTGATTAATAAATGTTCACTCGATTAACAAATAAATCCAGAGAAAGAGAAATATGGCATAAAAAAGAGACAATGAAGCAGGCCTGTCTTCATCGTTGTATCACCAGTGCCTAGCACATTGCCAGGCACTTTGGCAGATGCTAAATAACTGTGTTCATGAATGAGCAATTAGTCTTCACTGGGAAGCAGAGAACATGAGTTGGACTTGATCTTTAGACTGTAGTTCCTTGAAGAGATTGTCCATCATAAACATATACAGTTCTTCAGTGTGTCTGCAAACTTGTCTGCCTGGGGCATCTTTGGGTCCTTTGTTCTGTTAGCTCCCAGCTATCTAACAGTGAATTTCTTGCTGACTTCAGTTAGCTGGAGATGATTTCTGTTGCTTGAGTCATAGAGCACAAACAGATAAATAAGTGTTTTCTCAAAATACAGTCCACAGACTACCTGCATCTGAACCATTGAGGGTGAAGACGTGGGACCATAGATGTGGATCCTTTACATCATAATCAGATTTTCAGACAGAATCCGCCTATGTCACAAGCTCCTCGGGAGATTCTTTTACATGCTTTGAGAACAACTAGAGGAGGAATTTTCAAGGTTCCTTCTAACATTAAAGTTCTACAGTTGGGTGGAATAAAAGAATAGCTCTTTGCCAAAGCCTATGTGTCTTGATGACTGGCTACTGCTCGTCTCTTTGACCACATTTTATCTCCCTCTGCCTTCAGTATTCACTACACCCTGGCTTCATTGGAATGCTTTCAGTTTCTACCCCAGGACCTTTGGACTTGCTGCCCCTCAACCTGGAACTCCCGATAGGTCTTCACACGGCTGGTTGCTTCTTCCTTCCTTCAGGACACTTTTAGTACCACCTCTTCAGAGAACTCATTTCATATTTCTATCCCACAATGTCCTGTAATACTCATACTGCCCATCCCAGTACTTTAGCAGGTATCACTATCTCAGTAGGTCATCGTGCATTGGTCTGGTTACTTGTTGTATCTCTCCCCTACTTATAATATAAGCCTCCTGACAGTAGAGATGAACTTTGTCTTGATACTTCTCTGTTCTCAGCACCTAGAACTTTGTCACAGCAGATTCTTAGCAAATGTTATTGAATGAATGGGTCCAAGAATATTAGATACTCTTTGAACACTATCTTATATCTGCTCCTACCTAGAAGACTAATATATCTGCTCCTACCTAGAAGACTAAGATTAATAAAACCGAATGTCATATTTGTCTTTAGGATTTTGTAATCTCAGATAATATTCTTCATTGTCATCACCCAGTATCCCCAAATTTGACCTCTTACTGCCTGAAAGAATGAAAAAAGAGCTACTGTTTCAACTTTAATCTTTCTTATCTGAGGAACATCTGGCCTAAATTTCTTTAAAAAGTTACAAAGAACTAAGAATCTCTTGTTTCTTGGAAACATCAGAGTAAAGTCAAGCAAGCTAAAATGATTTTCCCTACAGTGGTCTTACATTTGATTTGAAAAGCACCTGTGCCCTCTGCTGGAAGTACACAATATTGCAACTTGAACTCAAACTGTCAAACCCATTAGGCACAGAGTGTCAAGTGTCCTGTTACCCTGAAGCCAGATGAAGTAAGCAGATGAAAAGTGCAAGACCTACAACAAATATATGACTGGAGAGCTAAATATACCAAGATCCACTGGGAGGATCACTCAGAATTCTGTTTTTTGAGGCATTGAGCACATTTTTTCCTGGAAGACCAAAATTTATCAGCATTAGCTGTTCATTTTAGGATAATCTAAGAAACAAATCGCCTGCAGCGGTAGCCCTGTGGCATCCAATCCCATCAGATCTCGGAAGCTAAGCAGGGTCGGGCCTGATTAGTACCTGGATGGGAGACCCCCTGGGAACACCAGAAGCTGTAGGCTTGGGAGAAGGACCTGACAACCCCCTCCCAAAAATCAATCAGCCATTGAAAACCCTATGAACAGCAGAGAAGCACTGACAATAGTGTTTCCCCTGTTGTACAGAGGGTCGCTATGAGTCGGATACTGACTCGATGGCACCTAACAACAACAACAACAACAAGAAACAAGTAGGATTAAGTAGAGAAAAAATAGGCAGGAAGGGAGCATGGTATCTGATGAGCATGGTACCTGACAATCAAGAGAGAAAGGACATCTACTAAATGGAAACCAACTGGAGTCACATTCCTCATTGCTAAAACAACAGAGGAACTGAGAAGTGACCACAGAGAAGCTGTACATTGACCTGAGGCCACCAGCAGTGAGGCTCTAGGGCAGACTGAAGCAACTGATGTGGCTTGGCCTACATTTTGACGGTTAAACTATTCAGGAAGCCAAGATCTCTCCTGTTTGCCACAGTCCACCTGTTTGTCACTCATGCACATGTACGTGCCTGCACATGATGAATAATGATCCCAATTCTGACTGCAAGTGTCATTTCCATTTAGTATCTTGTTGATTCCCAACAGCCATCCTGCTTCATTTATTTATTTTGCTTGTCTGACTGGTCCATGCAGGGTGTTGACTTTACACCCTGCCCATTTCCTTTAGGATGTTTTGTGTAATGGTGCAGCATCTCTCCCCTCTTCACCTCGAAACACACACACACACACACACACACACACACACAGAGTGTCAGCAATATGTTTTTTTCTCCCTCCATCATAAAATACTCTGAAGTCTCCATTTTCCAAAAACCATGAACAAGACAGGCTTTCCCTATTCCTTGACTGCCGTCCTCAGCACAGTGTTTGTAGTGGATCCAGTGAGTGTGACATGCTGGCATGCAACACTGCCAGGGTCCCACTGAGACATCTTTTTGTACATATGGTGAATATGTAAGGAAAAGTCTCCCCCTTTTAACTTATTGTGCTGTGTGTGTGTGCATGCACATGTGGATGTGTAGAGAATTAACCTACATACTTTCGTTTCCCCTTAATATTTGGAAATACTAAGTATAATTATAAATGCAAATATTTTTATCCTATCCCTAAGATTTCTTTTCTAAAATGCAGTGGATGGGACACCAAAATGAAAAATCATGATATATTCACTATTCTTATCAACTTTAGTATAAAGCAGCCACAAAAGACTGGCATTTTAGAAACATAATGCCAAGGTATTAAAAACAGCTTATATTTAAGCTCTGCATAGCTTAAATGTTTTTGGACAAACTCAATAGATTATCATAACTTTTTGCATTTTGATTTTATGAGAAAAACTAAAAGAAAAGCAAAGTGCAACCAAAAGGCAAAAGTCAAAATTAAGTCAAAACAGCAGTCTTAATACTGAAGATGGGCACATGGGAAAATTCTATGCTTTTGCCACCTGCTGGGCAAAAGCAGTAGATGCTTAAAATGAGACACATGCTTCTTCACTTCTGAGGCTAACAAAAGATCAAAGATCTATATGGACTCACCAATGGTGTACTCACAAAAGTAAAAGGGTAGGTTGTAGAATTCAAGAAAAAGATAAATAGTCCTCCAAAAAACATATCTCATGGTTCAGACCATACATGCTTCCAACTAGAATTAACAAAGGAAATGCTAGAATTTACTCACAGCAATCAGATAAAAATGCTTTTCAGCTACATTTGCATTTCATTATTGTCATATACCATTGACTTCTTTTAAGTATTTGGTGGTTGAACCCAGGGCCTTGCATATACCTTGCAAGTGCTCTACATCTGGTTGCTACCCCCAGCCCATGTTTAATTTTTAAATTTTGAGTTAGGGTCTTGCTAAGTTACGCAGGCTACCTTTGGCTTCAAACTCATGATCGTCCAGACTCCACCTTCCAAGTCAGTGGTATTACAGGCATGTGCCACCACACCATTGATTACCTTTGAGTTGGAATAAGAAAAGAGTAATCATCGGTTAACCATTTGACCACCATGAGGACACATATGTCAAAAAGTGAATGTGGATGAATTTGACAGAAAATCAAGAACATAGTAGAAAATTACAAACTGTTGATGGTAACTATTGTAAATGCATGGATCCTATATAATGAAACATCCGCCAACAAGACACAATTGCTTCAATTTGTAGTTCCATTGGCAGAGTAAATGATTGTCATAGGTAAACAGAGCAGCGAGGTAAAATGCAAGAGAGCCAGGGACAGGCCTTCTACCATTGCAAAACTCATTATCAATGTGGGTGATCATCAACCTGTCAAGGGAACTACAAGATGATGCACTAGATGTTCAAAAAGTAAAATTGAGACAAGAACAAAAACTATGTATACAATGTGCAATGTACCATTGTGTAAGAATTGTTTTATACCTTATCACACATAAAATATATTATTATTGTACCTAACATTGTTTTTTCTACCTGTCATTGTTTTTGTATTTTCAACTACATTTTTTGGTATAGTGATTATATGCCAATTTTTCTTATTTAGCCAATTATACATTTTTTTCGTAGAGGTTTTTTGCATTCAAATGATGTCCATCATTGTCCATATATGTGGATGCCCAAATAATATTTTCATACAAAAATTATTCCTAAAATGAAAAGGAATAGCTTTATATTCATATCGGAAAGTCTCAAATTACATCACACTGTCACCAAGTGCCCTTTGGGATAAAACAACACTTCTTCCCCCCCGCCTTTACTGGTAAATGTTGGTGGGGTACAGAGTAGTAGGAGCATTTGCTTTTTCCATTATGCAACTACCACATCACTTTTGGTTACATTTTTATCAACTTATGAGGTTGATGAAACCTTTTGACTAATATGTAGTAAAACTCGTATGCATATTTGGGTTATGTTTCCCTATTTTTCCCAGGTACTCATGAAGTTGCATCATTTACATTGAGATTATCCTCTTCCCCTTTATCCCTTTACATTGATTCTCCTCCCCATCCCACCTTCCACAATCTTTGCTTCCCTTTGCTAGTTCCCTCCCTCCTTCTTTCTAATCTTTATATTATCCCTTCTTTGCTAAGTTTAACTGTGCATTTTTACATATCAACTTATGTATAATATTTTTTCTTCCTTTAAGTAAGATTCAGCTCGCACATATGAATGAGAACATGTGGTATTTCTCTTTTTGAGCTTGTGTTCATTTACTGAAGATGAAACAACCTTTCTGAAGTGATCTTTATCAGTCCGTGTTTGGATGCTTAGGTAAGCTGATAGAATTGGTTTAAAAGAAAATGAGAGGCAAAGAAATTTAGAATACATTCCATCATACTTCTCTGTTCTTTTCTTTTTGTTCAGTACTGAGGGGTTTAACCTAGGGCCTCATACATACTTTTTGGTAGTGCTCTACCACTGGGCTGCATCCCTAGCCTATTCTCATTACTTGAGTGCAGGTCCTGCTAAGTTACTCAGGCTGCATCTGGCCTCAAACTCAGGATTGATCCTTCTGCCTCATCTGTTGAGTTGTGGGGATTATAGGTGTGCACCACCACACCCAGATTTCCATCATACTTTCCATTCATATAACCTCTCAATTGCAAGGAACAATTATAAATAGTCTTTTAAAAATAATTTTTTAAAAATGAAACAATAAGTAGTTATATAGTATATATATGGGCTGAGATTTAGCTCAGTTGGTAGAGCACCGCTCTGCAGTCTCTGAGGTTCTGGGTTTGATTCCCAGCACAGCAAAAATCGGAAAAGGTTGTGGCAATCCACTCCTAAGGCAATCTCAAAACAATCAGCCATTGAAAACCCTATAAGGGTCACTATGAATTGGACACTATTCAATGGCACCTAACAACAACAACATAGTGTATATATAAACAACAACAAAAAAGAGTATCATACTAAATATGAATGTGTATGGGTGACTTGGGTAAAAGTTCCAGTAACAGGATCATAGATGTAAAAATGTATATGTATATTATGGAAAGTGCAGACCTCTTAAACTATGAGATGGCTCATATATGAAAACAATATTGATGTACAAAGAGTTTGAATGAAGTAGTTTCAGGAAATGCTACAGTAGAAGAAGGCAAATTTTTTGAAAAAATTTATGATATTTTTATTAGTAAAATTTTTTTTTGGTTTGTGTATGGCTTGGTGGGTTTCATTCTGATATTACCATACATGCATATCATTCAAAAATAATATATTATTTTAAGATCTGCATCTTTAAACGTATGTGAATCTATCCCTGCAGATTTACTTTCCATCCTTCTCTCTTCTGCCTCCTGTCTCCCAGGATAAGAGGCTACCTGAATGAACCACACCACTGGATTCTCTAGGGCTTGTGCTTGAGTTGGATTCAGCCAATGAGGGCCCATCAGATGATCAGGAGGTGAGGGAGAGAGTGCAGTTAGGGTCATGATTCCCCAGGCTCTCTACCTACAAGGTCACTTCAAACAAGCCATGCCTCTCCCTAGAGGACACCAGTGTCTGTCTGTCTGTCTGTCTGTCTGCCTGTCTGTCTGTCTGTCTGTCTGTCTCTCTCTCTCTCTCTCTCTCTCTCTCTCTCTCTCTCTCTCTCTCTTTAGTATTTTATTTATATACATGTTAATGGGGTACAGAGTAATAAGTCATTTGATATACCCATTATGCAACTATTGAATTAGTTTTGCTTACATGTCTATCACCTTAAACATTTTACGGAACAGAATAAACTAAAGAAGAAAGAAAAAAATTCATCTAGTTGCATCCTGTATTTTATGGTTTGTCCCTCTCCCTCTTTATTCCTCTATATTATTCCCTTTGTCTTTCCCCCATTACACCAATAGCAAATGGGAAGAGAAAGAAATCAAAACTATTCACAATAGCCCACCAAAAAATTAAATATTTAGCAATCAGTCTAACCAAAGACTTCTACAATGCAAACTTCAAAGCACTAAAGAAAGGAATCGCAGAAGATACTAGAAGATGGAAGGACCTCCTTTGCTCATGGATGGGAAGAATTAATATTGTGAAGAAGTCACCATTCTTCCCATGACAGCTTCTTCCCTCCCTCCCTCTTTTCCTTCTTTCTTTCCTTCCTTTGCGTTTCCTGCAAAGACTCCTTCCCTGTGTCCCCATGGGCCCAGAGATAAGAACAGCTCTGCTATCACCCATTCTAAGTTATTGCAGTATCATGTCAGGTTCTCCACCCAAACAAGGCTTTCATTAATATTCCTGTGTAAAGAAACCATATTGTCTAAGTATGCATCTACTTCTCATGGGGATTCTAACACATTAAATGTGGAACTAAACTTTTTTTTCCAGTGGTGTAAAAATTTTTATTAATTTTTAATTGACACAGTAATTGTATGTACTTATAAGGGTACAGTATGGCATTTCAGTAAATGTACATAATGTGTAATGACCAGTACAGGGTAATTGGCATATATATCGGATGTATATAATTTCTTTGTGTTGTTGTTGTTACGTGTTGTCAAGTCGGTATCCGACTCAATGGTGACCCTACATACAACAGGTGAAACAGTATTGTTAGTGCTTCTTTGCTATTCATAGGGTTTTCAATGGCTGATTGTTTTCTGTGAGTGGGTTGCCGGGGGTCCTTCTCCCAAGCTTGCAGCACCTGGTGTTCCCAGGCAGTCTCCCGTCTAAGTACTAACCAGGCCTGTCCCTGCTTAGCTTCCAAGATCTGATATCACAGTGGTATGACTGCAGGCTTTCTTTGTTTTAGGAGGATTCAAAATCCTATTAGTTATTTTGAAATATTCAGTTAATTGTTGTTAACCTTAATTATCGTTCTATGCTGTAGAGGAACTAAATATTTTAAGTAGACATCTAACTATTTCTTCTATATTCCTAAAAGTTCAAACAGTTCAGTACACCGAAAGCTATTCTTTTTTTATTTTCCTTTGGATCTTCACATAGGTAAAAAGAAGTGCTTATGAAACTCCCATCCAGTCTTTTCTGACTTGTGAGTTCAAGTGTCTGCCTCTTTATTAATCACAAGATAGTTAAGGAGAGAGAAAATGCTGTGGATAACTGGATCAAATGGAAAATAGTGTATTCCATTTCCACAGGACTATTGATACTTTGGGCCTTTTCTTCTTTCTTTAATGACAGGCTTGTTATTATAGGCACATTCTGTTGAACAGGAGATTTGGTTATTACCTTTTATCATAACGTCAGGAGGGTAGATTTTAAACTGAACTAGACAATATGAAAGAACATTCTTTCCATCTACAGAGGCTGTGAAATAGATTGCAAATGAATCACCTCTGAACAGCGCATGAGCTAGGCTGAGAGCTCTCCTAATGGTGTACATCTGTGAGGTTTCACTCAGTGCTTGGCTGCATTTACATCACTATAAACTCTGCAATTACAGCTCGAGCTGTTTCCGGCATAGAGACAGCGAATAGGAATTGCAGCAGCAGGTTTCCTGCTTTGGATTGCTGCCAGCAGCCTGAGTCACTGTCGCAGACATCTGTAGCACATTAAGCTGTACCCTTGTTATCTCTCTATGCTCTGAACAATGGCCTAAACCTCTGACAAACAAATGGCCAAAGCCTTCTAAAGAAACCCTCTGAAGTTAAGCAGTGAATCATGAGCCTGGACTAAACAACTTCTGGGGTAATTGACACTGTAGAAGAAGAGCCTGGTATAGAGGAGATGGTCTTTGACAGACTGAACTTTATTTAAACTTTGTGGACTCGGTCTGAAAAACAAGTAACTGTGCTGGAAAGCTCAACAGGAAAGGATGGTTCTTTTTGCCAGGAGTTCAGTTGAGGAGACAAACGGGAATAGGACTGGTACTTCCATCCATCTCGTGACTACCTTCTCTCTATCAGCACCACAGCCCCTGAGACCCAAGCTACCATCTTCTCACAGAGAGGGATGACACATGCTTCATAGCCTACTCCCTGATTCTTGCCTTTCCTACTATAGATTCTGCACAGAGCAGCCTCGGTGGCATTTCATAAGTATAAATGCAAGAATGATTTTTTTTATTGCTTTAAACCATCAAAAGATATCACACTTCATGTAGAGTCATATCCAAGCACCTTGCCTTGACCCAAACACACTATAGTTTGTGGTCTCTGACCTCCTGAACAGAATGAAAAGAGCAGAGTTCCTGTATACTCCCTCTACCCAAACATACAGTTTCCCCTATTAACATCTTGCCTTGGTCTGGTATGTTTAGTATAAGTGATGAACTAATATTAATACGTTATTATTAATTCAAGTCCTCAGTTTACCTTATGGTTAACACTCTAACATGTCTTGTATCCATTACAGTATCATACAGAATAGTTTAACCACTTTAAAATCCCCTCTACTCCAACTATTTATCCCTCCTATCCTCTCTGTTATCCTTTGCTAACAACAGATCGTTTACAGCCTCTATAATTTTGCTTTTTCCAGACGGTCATATATTTGAAATCATATAATTTGTAGCCTTTTCAGACTTCTTTCACTTAGCAATATGTATTCAATGTTCCTCCCTATCTTCTGTGGCTTGATTTTCTTGTTGTATCACTATATAATATTCCATTGTACAGATAGACCCCAGTTTATTTATCCACTCAACTACTGAAGGATATTTTGATTGCTTCAGTTTCCAGCAACTAAGAATAAAGCTACTATAAACATTGCTAGACGTACTTTGATATCGAAAACTCATTTGGGTAAATAGCTAGGTATGTAATTGCTGGATCCTGTACAGACTGCGTTTAGCTTTGTAAAAAAAAATAACAAAACAAACAAACAAACAAAAAAACCCTACCAAATTATCTTCCAGAGTGGCTATTCCATTTTGCAGTCCCGTCTTCAGTGAATGAGAGCTCCTGTTGCTCTGCATCCTCACCAGAATTTGACATTGTATGTTTTGCAGTTTAGCCATTGTAATAGGCATGTCATTTTTATCATTTTAATTTGCAGTTATCTAATGACAAATGCTATTGAGTGTCTTTGACATCCATATTTGCCATCTGTACATCTTTCTAGGCTAGGTGACTGTATGGTTTTTAATTAAATTATTATTTGACTTTAATTGTTCTTTATATATCTTGGATACAGTGATTTGTCATATAAATTTTTGCAGACATTTTCTCTCAGTCTATGGCTTTTCATTTACTTAACAGTGTCTTTCATGGAATGGAAGTTTTTAATTTTAATGAAGTCTAACTTTTTAATTATTGCTCTTATGGATTGTGCTTTTGATATTATGTCTAAAAATCATTATGAAACTCAAGATCACCTTGATTTTCTCTATGTTAACTTCTAAAAGTTATATAACTTGGTATTTTGTATTTAGGTCTTGATCAATTTTGAGTTAAACTCATGAAAACTGTAAGCCATTGTCCAGATTCATATTTTTGCATGTGGATGTCCATTTGTTTTAGTATCATTAGTGAAAAAGAATATCCTTTTTCTGTTGGATTACCTTGAAGCTGGTTTATGCACAAACTTTTTTTAGACTATGAAATTACATATATTTGTATCTACCAAGAGGCGATCACAGTTAACATTTTGGTAATTATTTTTTTGTCTTTTTTTAATGTGTATGTACGTATCTATATAGGCCTGCAGCCACTACTGTGGTGTCCAGTCCATCAGATTTCAGAAGCTAAGGAGGGTCAGCCCTGGAAGAACGACCCAGTAACCCACTCCCAAAACACAATAAGCCATTGAAAACCCTATGATTAGCAGAGAAGCACTAACAATACCATTTCGCCTGTTGTAGGTAGGGTCTCTATGAGTCAGACACAGACCCGACGGCACCTAACAACAACAACGTGTGTGTGTCTCTGTGTGTGTGTACTTGTGTATGTGTGGTTGTGTATTTAGAACACTATTATACATAACGTTCTCTCCTTCCAGTACTATGCTGGTATAATTTCTGGCTTTATCATAGAGCAGAAATCCATAGTTGTGGCCTTTGGGAACTATTATGCATCATCATGGTTTGAATGTAAACTGTTCCCCTGAAGGTTATGTGCATTAACATTTCATTGTCAGCTGGTAGGGCTGTTTGTGGAGGTCATGGAACTTTGGAGAGCATGTTTTAGCTTTGCAGAAGTGATGCCACTTGGTCCAGTTCTTTGGAAGTTTTTACCATGGACCCAAGGTTTGGATCACTCTCTCTGTTCCTGGTCTGCTATGCCATGAGGTCATCTGACATAGGTGCTCCCATTGCCACTGCCACTCCTGCCATGCCACCATTATGAACTGATTCCTCTAATGTGAGCCCTTAATAATTATCTCTTCCTGATAAGTTTTTTGGGTTGGTTGTTCTGTTATAGCCACAACAGCTGACTAATACATGCATACTGTTTTAATAAACTAATATTTTGCTTAATCAAGTATTATATTTTTCAAAGCAATTTTCTATCATCATTTGTTGTCTCTGCATATTATTTTATGATATGCTTAACTAAATTCTGATGTCCACACATCCAGATTATTTCTAATATTTCCATATGTTGCTAAATGAGAAATAATAAAGACAGCTAGCATGGACTTGAGTATATAAGAAAAGTGATCTTTAAAGAAGGTGAGGAAGCTGGCCATGATTGGGCATGCCTGTAATTCCAGCAACCAGGAGGCTAAGGCAGGAAGATTGTGAGCTTTAGGCCAGCCTGGGATATGTAGTGAGACCCTGTCTTAATAAACTAAAACAAAACAAAAAATAAGTAAATAAAATAAAATTTTAGAAGACAAGCAAGCAAAGGAGAGAGTTTGGACAAAGAGCAATAGGGAGAGTGTGGTCACACAGCCATGGTCCAGATAGAAGGACAAGGTCAGGAGGGCTAAGCTAGTTTTGTCAAGAAAATACCTTGGTTAAGGCTATTTAGGCCAGAGGAAGCCCTCAGATGAGCAGTTTCCAAAGGTATGACCATTCCTAGGATGCTGGTTAAACCAAGCTAAAGAGAAAAAGGAAACCTCTTACACTTTTACTTACCGTGAGTTCTCCTGTCCCTCCCCTCCTACTTGTCATTTGTAAGTTGTGCTCTGTCTCCATAGCACCAGACCCAGCACTGACAGAATCATTGTCTCTCCCCTGGACTTTGTGCCCCAGAGTACAGGGCTGTGTATGCTGTGTACAGATGCCACTGTATTCAAGTGTTGAGACAGCGCAGGGTGCCTATTAGGGGCTTATTCCCCATTCTGGAATTATATCTTCTTCCAGTATCAGATTTTTTAACAATCTGCTAGTGGAACTATTATCAGTAGCTGTGAAATATCAGAGAAAATACTCATCAGGAAAAGGCCAGGTCAGGAATGACTGCAGGGAAATATCAGTTGTCAATTTCCCAAGATTTAACATATACATGAAAGGTTTCTAAATGTAGGAGAAGCACTTCCCTCTGAGGCAGCCAGCTTGCATTCTGTGGTCTGTGACTGGTGAAGTAGTTTCTGATCACTTTCATTTGCCTGTACACACACACACACACACACACACACACACACACACACACACACACACACACACACATATAAATACACACACATACAATTGCCTGAAAATTTTAGGCTGAACTTTCACAGAGGGGCTAATTATCGATAGCAATGATAATCATTATTATGTGTCTCTGGTCTCTCCTGATGGAACCTCTTGTCACACTAGGCAAATAACATTCACCTCCCACATCACTGGACTCTGCCTTGTAACAACCATATCCTCTCTAGGTAAAGCAGAGTCTAAAGGCACACAAGGTTACCTTTCTGATTTTAAGTGTTGAAACAAAGCCCGTTTTTGATGGGGGACATAAAAGCATATGAATTTGCTTCTGCTCCCTGTTCCTGCTTGCATGAGGCTTTTTGGGATGAGAAATAACTGCATTCACTATTCTGAATCCCACAGCTAAAACACTTGCAATCATGTACTCTTGCCCTGCTCATTAAAGCAGCTGGTAGCCAAAAATACTTTATGGTACTTGACCAAGACAGCACTGATTATTATAAAATAATAACTTTGTTTTAATTCTAAGGGGTATTACATAGTCCACCACCAGGTGTCACTAATTTTTCTATTCCTATGGACCTACTCTCCTGCAGCCATAGTCCTGTGGCATCCGATCCT